>LTAE01004404.1:12266-32568 GCA_001647135.1 Pontederia paniculata | reverse complement strand
TTATTATTATTATTATTATTATTATTATTCCAAAAGACAATATATTGGTAAAAATTATGAGAGATAAAATAGTAGCAAGTGTCAGCTTCTCATCAAATAAAATAATTTAATAACTATAGTTTAACATAAATAAATATTAAGCATATATGAAAGGAACAAAGTCATACCCATTTATCATTTTTTAAAATAATTATTTTTGCTCAGTAAATAAATATAAACATATAAGAATTATTTTGTAAGAATTCTAATCAACTAAACTCAGAAAAATTAACACATAAAATTAATAAAAATTGGAAAAATAATATTTGTTAGATAAGTTTTAGAAAAAAGACAATATGTTATAGTTTTCATAATTACCTTTTCACTCTAAGAGGAAATAAACAAAAAATATATGTAATAATCATTTTCAAATAGTCCTAACGAAAGCAAATTAAGAAAATTTATGATTTTAGTTTATTTTCAAAGTATCATACTCAAGTAAATTAAGAAAATTTAAAAATTTTTATGACACATGTTGCTTCCTCAATATTCTAAAAATAATTATTTCAAGAGGTAGATTAAATAGTAAATATCAAAATCACTCAAGTAAACTATGACAAAAATATATCAAAAGTATTTTTTTGTTATCTTTAGATATTTTTTAAAATATATTTTTTATAATTTCCTGAATTATCTTAATAATCATAGAATTAAGTATATACTTAAGTTATGTTTTGTTTATTAATGATGTTTGACTTACAAATCATCACTCATCATCATGTTATCCTCTCTGTATAAAGTATTTTAATTTTAATAAATCGTATATTTATAATTAAAGAAAAATTAAACACTATTTTATTTAAACTAACTTTACATTATCACCAATATTCTATTATTTTTAAACTTCTTATGTTCATAAATCTTCGTTACTCTATTTCTACCTACTATGATAAATATGTGTTTAATTATATATTATATAATAATAATTTTGTGAAGGCTCATGTGAATACCCGATTTAGTGTTACTAATTTACAATAATAAAGTTTAAAGAAATAAATTTGATATTTTTTACTTTTTATCCAATTATCTATAATTTTAATCTTGCTTAATACCATTGTATCACTTAAACTAGTTTCAATAAAAGTTTGAAAATCCAATAATCTTTCAAAGAGTCCTAAATAAAATAAATTAAGAAAATCTATTATTTTAATTTATTTTAAAAGTATCGTACTCAAGCAAATTAAGTAAATTTTGACACAAAAGTATATCAAAAGTAATTTTTGCTATCGATTAGATATTTTTAAAAATTAATTTTTATAATTTTCTGAATTTCCTTTATAATCATAGAATTAATATATACTTAAGTTATGTTTTGATTATTAATAATGTTTGAGTCACAATCATGATCATGATCATCATGATCATCTTATCATCTCATTATAAAGTATTTTAAATTTTAATAAAGAGTATATTTAAAATTAAAGAAAAAATAAACACTATCTTATTAAACTAACTTTACCTTATCACCAATCTTCTATAATTTTTTAAACTTCTTATGTTCATAAATCTCCTTTACTCTATTTCTACCTACTACGATAAAAATGTGGTTAATATATAGATAGTTACTACTAATACTTATAAAAATTTATGTTGCTAGGTCACTTATAAAATAATTCATAAAAAACAATAATTATAATTAAATATTAGAAAATATAAATAATATAACTATAGTGCAACTCAAACCTTACAATTTCATTACCAAAAGATTCATTATTATTATTATTATTATTATTATTATTATTATTATTATTATTATTATTATTATTATTATTATTATTATTATTATTATTATTATTATTATTTCAAAAGACAATATATTGGTAAAAATTATAAGAGGTAAAATAGTAGCAAGTCAGCAAGTGTCAGCTTCTCATCAAATAAAATAATTTAATAACTATAGTTTAACATAAATAAATATTAAGCATATATAAAAGGAACAAAGTCATATCCATTTATCATTTTTTAAAATAATTATTTTCACTCAGTAAATAAATAAAAACATATAAGAATTATTTTGTAAGAATTCTAATCAACTAAATTCAGAAAAATTAACACATAAAATTAATAAAAACAGAAAATAAATTAATTATTTGTTAGATAATTTTTAGAAAAAGACAATATATTATAGCTTTCATAATTACCTTTTCACTGTAAGAGGAAATAAACAAAAAATATATGTAATAATCATTTTCAAATAGTCCTAATGAAAGTAAATTAAGAAAATTTATGATTTTAGTTTATTTTCAAAGTATCGTACTCAAGTAAATTAAGAAAATTAAAAATTTTTTATGACACATGTTGCTTCCTCAATATTCTAAAAATGATTATTTTCAAGAGATAGATTAAATAGTAAATATCAAAACTAAAATATAATAAGTATTTTAAAATAATCATCACTCAAGTAAACTATGATAAAAATATATCAAAAGTAATTTCTGAATTTAGTTGATTAAATATATTTTTTATAATTTCCTAAATTTCCTTAATAATCGTAGAATTAAGTATATACTTAAGTTATATTTCGATTAGTAATGATGTTTGAGTTACAATCATCACTCATCATCATCATCATCATGTTATCCTCTCAATATAAAGTATTTTAATTTTAATAAATTGTATATTTATAATTAAAAAAAATTAACACAGTTCTATTTAAACTAACTTTACATTATCACCAATATTCTATAATTTTTTAAACTTCATATGCTCATAAATCTCCATTATTCTATTTCTCTTTAATTATATGTTATATAATAATACTTTTGTGAAGGCTCATGTGAATACCCGATTTGGTATTACTAATTTACAACAATAAAGTTTAAAGAGATAAAATTGATAATTTTTACCTTTTATCCGATTATCTATAACTCAATCTTACTTAATACCATCTATAAGTATATTATTATATTTTGTATTGTCCATGCATCATTGCACGGGTACCTAGACTAATTTCAATAAAAGTTTGAACATTCATTTCATTCAAAATGTTTTACTTTTCATTATGTTATATATATACATGAAAAGCACCACTGTCGAAAGTTCTGAAAAAATGGGCATATTCAATGCTTATCAGAATAAATTTCGATAATTAGATTCAGATTTTATAATTAGTGTATACTTTTTTTTTTTATTGTATATTTATCGAATTTCACCGTTATAATCTATATATTTCCGTTTTTTTTTTAAATGTATAAATTTATCGCAACAAATTTCGATAATTAGATTCAGATTTGATGGTTTGTGTATACTTTTTATTTTTATTATATATATCGAATTTCACCGTTATAAATTTATAATCTATATATTTTCGTTTTTTTTTAAATGTATAAATACTAAAAGGTGACTCATGCAACCTATTTGTTTAGTTGTGATAACCACCTAAAAGAAAGGAAGAATAGAGTGGTCGGGAGAGGACACGAGCAAATGGCGCACGTTAAAGAAAGCGACACAAAACAAGCCCCGCGCCCCGCGCCCCGCGCTTCCTCCTCCGCCTTCTTCTCTCTTTTCTTTTCCTCTTGTAGTCGGAAGAGGACCGACGTCGAACACCTGAGGGGAAGGAACGACGACGTATCGCGCTCCACATCTTCGCCATGGCGTCCGGCCGCCGTACTTGTCGTTCTTGTTCTTCTCCTTCGCTTCTCCTCCTCAACGCAGTCGCCATTTGCCTCTTTTCCCTTCTCGTCTTGTTCCCCTCGCATCTCGTGGTTGTTTCGGCTGCAAACGATGCCTCTGCCAATTCGAGCTTCCAGTTGCCCCCCGCCTGCAACAAAACGGAGCAGGAGGTAATCTGTATACCAATATATGCTATATTTCTATGCTCGCGTTTCTTTTAAGAGCTCATTGATTTGGCTACATTTTTATCTGCTCGCGCTATCAATCTTTCTTTCTCTTTTTTTCATCGTCGTTCTGTTTATTGATCGATTCCGGACGCCATAATCCCAACATCCTCCTATGATTTCTTAAGAACAAAGAATTCTCAAGCATCCAAATCAGGTAATGTATCATCTTGTAGTGAATTAGAATGCACCTGGATAAGTGCAAACAGAAACACATATCTATTTCGTTGTGGAAGTTTTATTTTGTAGAAGAACCTATGTATCTTAGAGTACATATTTTGTAGAAGAACCTATGTACATTTTTATTAATTACCTTGTGAATTAAAGTATTGGAGAATTATTAATGGTCACTAAAGATCAAAATCATTGATGATCGGCCAGCAAAAAAAACTTTTCTTCTGAAGTTGAGGAGATGTTTCCCATTCCACATAAGGTTTTTCTAGAGAGATTCCCATGTAAGTGATATGTAACTTTTGAGGAATGTAGGTGACATATCATTGGAATGTTAATGTTTTTGGTTCTTTGCTAAGCCTATTTTCGCTTCTTTGCCATGTTCTTTATGAAACATCAATATGTGTTCTGTCTTATGATGCCTTATTGTAAATTAATTCTGCAACTGCATGTGCTTGTGAAAAGTCTGAAAGTTCTTAGTCTTCCATTATGATTGAAGATATTTATAGTTATTCTGTGATTGTAACTGTCACCTCGCAAATCACAATGCACAAGCTTCATTTCATCTTGCTCAGGTCAAAATAAAGAAATGGGTGAATGGTGATGAAAGCCCGACCATTGAAGGAATTAGCAGCATGTTTGGTGCCTTGTTACCAAGTCATACTTCTGAAGCCGTTAAATCACCTGCTGTTCTTGCAAGCCCATCAAACTGTTGTGGTACTCCATCTAAAAAGGTGAATATTTTTCTTTCTTTAAGAATGATTTTTCATACAGGTCTTTGATACCCTTTTGCTTTTCACTGAGATACTTGTGTTTCTCCTTTACTTTTCTTTATATAAGCTTATGATGTAAGTTGTGCCCTTCAACGTGAAAATTTAGTTACTAGTCATATGTATTTTCTTAAAGTTTATCTTCGATATTATTTGCTTAATTTTAACGATATGCTGGGAAGACTATCATATCTAACAGAAGACATGCAAAAAGCTTGTCAAATTTCAAAAATAAAGAGACTGGGGAGGACATTTAAGAATCAAAATACAGTACACACACAACCCATGTACTTCTCAAAGAGAGTAGCAATCTGCTGATTAATTAGGAAATACTACACCATCTAAAAGCTGATTAATTAGCATTTTTTTTCACTCAGTCATAGTGATGAAGGTGTCTTTGTGTAGCTTCTCAGTTTCTTACTACATTTTTTCCCTTGCATTTTGCAAGCTTCCTATCCCACAATCATCTACATTCGTTGTTGTCGCCACGCGTGGTGAGTGTACCTTCGTCGAGAAGGCAAAAATTGCACAATCATTAGGTGCTACAGGGTTACTCATCATAAATGACATTGACGGTAAATTGTTTCTTGTATCAAGAGCTGTATACTTGTAGTATTTCCCTATAGATTTTTTACATGATTATTGTCTTACACGATATGCCTGTGATCCAGATGTTGAAACAATGACATGCTCAGAAGATGACACAAACATTAATATTACCATTTCTGTTGTGATGATACCAAAGTCGGAAGGAGAAAATATAAGAGAATCATTATCTCATGAAGAAAGAGGTGAGATTGTGTGTTCATTGTCTAGATTAACTTTATAGGGCTATGACATTAACATATCTCCTAACTATTTCTTTTTTTTGGAGAAACTCATGAGACATTCTAACCAACATTTAGTGTTCTTTCACCCATAGTGAAACACTTCAGATGTTGATTTATCTAAAATGTAAAGGCAAACTTATTTGGGATGCCATGAAGGAATTTCAGGGACTACTCAAAAACTTGTTTGGTGACTATGGCACGTTTCATTTGGGTGCTATTCCACCCTTTCAGTGATACAATTACTTTTAGCTTAGAACTGTTTGTTGTTTACCTTAGAAAGAAAGAACTATTGTTCTGTTCGACCTTTGCATCTTTTCATTTATCTTAAATCTATTTATGTATTTTGATTAGTTGAAATGTTACAGTGGATGTGCTGTTATATTCCCCAATCAAACCAATTCTGGAATTCTCTGTTGTTTTCTTGTGGGCAATGGCTGTTGGAACTGTTGCTTGTGCCTCTCTCTGGGATGATCTCACGTCATGCAAGCAGAATGATGAGCGTTACAATCAATTAAAACGAAAGGTTTCGCCATTGACACCCGAGTATTTTTCTTTTACATTCATAGTGAACAGTTCTTTTGTAATATTCATTTTATGTTCAAGTTTGAACCCTTATATGCATTGACTATAAATAATGTTTTCCTAGATCTTGAGCAAATAATTCACGGTATTACTGCATGTGGCCTATGAATCCTTAATATACATTTGATTTCACTCTATCAGAAATCAGGATTTTCATGCCAAATGTATATTTTTTTAGTGGATAAGGGCCAAATTTAGAATTAATGGTAGATTTATTTACATTGTATCATAGTTGTCGTAGTGGTTTCCTTATATAAGTTTTAGTTTCTTTTTTTTTAAAGATAAGTTTTAGTTTCTTAATGGAAGTATAATTATAGATAACACATTACTTCTATGAAATTTCGTGAAAAGCATCAACTTTTGCAATCATTTTTTTTATGGAGTTATGTTTCCTCAAGCTTACTTTATGACCTACATCACAGTCTTCTTTCTTTCTATTTTATTCTAAAACCTTCTTCTTCTCTCTTTAGTTCTATCCTCTCCTTCATCTTCTTTAATGCCTTCTCATATTTCTCTTTCCTCTACCTATTTTATTTTTCTGCTATCTTTATTCTCTTTTTATGTTTCTTATCTATCATCTCTCTCATATTATATCTCTCCTCTTCTTTTCTCCCGTAGTCTCTCTCTCTCTCTCTCTCTCCTCTCTCTCTCTCTCTCTCTCTCTCTCTCTCTCTCTCTCTCTCTCTCTGCTTTCTTTTCTCTTTCTTTACAACCCAATATGCCACACATGCCTTCTCAAAAAAAATATGCCACACATGCTTCATTAGAAATGATTATTTATCTTGTTTACATTTCTTGAAACAAAATTAGAAGTTTCAAATCAACTACATGTTTCTATTTTCTCAAAAAACGTTTTTGAAAAAATAAAAAATGAAACTGAAATGTAGAATAAAAGTGTTTGTTCTCTTAGAAAGTTATTTTAGTGTTGTTAAAATTATTTCTCAAACAGCTCCTTAGATTGGCGACATAAAAAAGTATCCATATTCATAATTAAATTTTTTTATCAATAGTCTTTTTAATAATTTTATCAACTAAAAATATTATTTAAACTATTTTATTTTGAGCAATATAGCCATTTGATTGACTAATGAAACTTTGGTGACGCTCTTAGTCTCTTTAATATCCCATCTTCATCATACTTAATGAGATGGAGAGTTTGGCAATGTGATATTTTGGAGAACATTAAGTAGTCCATCTTTTTCTGGCCAAATCCTATTGCTGTTTTGCTGTTACTCTCATTGGCAAGGGGCTGATATCTTGTTGGCATGGAACTTGGGGGAGCCCCTTGATTGGTCTAAGTGCTGTCAACTTTTTAAGAAAAAAATCCTTTTACACAATGGATTTCCTTTTTCTTTCAATTGATACCGAAATCTAAATCAAAGTATCAGAAGCCTTTGCTAAAAAATGGATAAAAGATGTGTTGCTAAGCTGTCTAGTCATCTTATGGTACCAAGTATAAGGGTGCATTCCTGTTCAATGAGATACATGAAACTGATCTCAAAAGATAAAGAGCTTGTTCTTTTGTGTCTGTGTCAATACTTGTGACAAGTTTCATTTCTATATTATCTATATTTCAATTGTTATCTCAAATACCAGATTATCTCAATATTAGACCTTCTTGGCATTGGCAGAGGCAGTTTGCTGATGTATTAAAGAAGTGGAAGCATTTTATTTGTTTCTTGACTTACTATCCTTCCTTAATATATAATCTTTAGATGCTCGGTAAGACAAAACATTAGGTCTTGATAATGAAAAAACATTTTCTAGTTGCATACTGTTGAAAGAAAAAAAATAAACGAAATCATTGCAGTTGTTGATTAGTTGTGTTCGTGTGATAAGTAGGCATTCCCAGATTTGCACAAATCCCAGTACATATTTTTGTGCATATGTTTCCTGTTTGCCAATTTCAAATCAATGGAACCACATGATTAACTTCTTTATTTGCAGGAGTTAGCCAATGCTGAGACAAATGGAGAGGATGCTGAAGATGAAATCCTAGAAATTAATGAAAAGGCTGCTCTGTTCTTTGTAGTAATAGCATCTGCGTTTCTGGTGTTCATGTACTTCTTTATGTCCTCTTGGCTTGTTTGGGTGTTGATAGTACTATTCTGCATAGGTGGTGCTCAGGTATACATGTTGACATCTTGCTTCTTTGTAAAAGTCTCACATAGTATTATGACTATTTTGTTTATTTATATAATATAGTTTCACTATCCCTAATGTTTCTGTTGAAGCTTTGACTTGTCAGGGAATGCATAACTGTATAGTCAAGATTATTACGAGGTACACAGGACTAGCTGATTTTTTTTACTTTGCTTTCTTTATTGCCATAGTCCATGACTTACATCTATTTGCCTTCTTCAATGTAATGACCAGACTTTGTAGAGGCTGTGGCCAGATGAAAGTTAATACACCCGTATTCGGAGAGGTGACTATTCTTTCTGTTGTGATGTTGCCATTCTGTGTTGCATTTGCAATTTGTTGGGCCGCAAATCAAAATTCGCCATATGCCTGGATAGGTCAAGATATTCTTGTAAGTTCCATCCTGATGATTCATGCTGATTTCATTTTGAAGATATCTGGCAGATACTAATTCTCTTTTCTTTTTATGAGAATTCATTTAATTGTAAATTAACCCTTGTTTTTTAATACGCGTTCAGGGCATTTGTCTGATGATAACAGTGTTGCAAACACTTCAACTGCCAAATATAAAGGTGATACACAAGAAACAGAACCATAAGCCATATTTGAAACATTCCTTCATAAGACATTTATCATTTGCAGGTTGCAGCAGCCCTTCTAATCTGTGCATTTCTATACGATATATTCTGGGTGTTCCTGTCACCCCTTATTTTCCACGAAAGTGTGATGGTCGCTGTGAGTTTGTACTCTTACCATACTAAATTCTTTCATTGTCAAATTGTTACAAAAGAAATCCATTCATTTCATTTAAGTGGTTCTGTTAATCGTCTTTCTTTTTATTCATTTGAGAAAGCCCATAGTCTTCCTTTTAAGCCTATTTCTTCAATTTTTGTACCTTATATTTACACACATCATAACAAATATTCTGCTTCTCTAGATTGAAGTTGGCTCTTATATATGAACTGCTGTTAGAGAAGTGTTGGTAGACACAAATTGTACAACATAGCATCAAGGTTGACAGTTTGTTTCTACTTGAACTCATTTTAGGGGTAGATAAATTCATATTGTAAACTCGATTTGTAAATTTGTAGAGTGTATGTGTAACAGAAATTAAAAATCATAATTTCAAGAACCACATAAAGATACTAATAAATTTCCTAAAAGGCTAATAATAACATCAACAATCAATATAAATCACAATTCACAAATCAGCATCATTCGACACATTTTGAACTTGAGGCGATGATAGTGTTTTGGTCACATGGAAGCAAATGCAGACAACAAATATGGACAGAAATCTAGTAGCTGTAAGTTGTCAATGACTACCAAGTACCAAACATAGGATGAGATTGAATCCTATGTTTGGTACTTGGTAGTCATTCTACGACTATAACTCTTGAGTTGTCAATGACTACCGAGTACCAAACCTATAATTTTCGAGTTAAAAAATTTAGAATGGTTTAAATCCATATTTCAGAGAATTAGAGAGCATGCTTTCAAATTTGTGTTTCAGAACCAAGATCCCATCTTTTTTAAGGGACTAAGATCCCAAATTGACATACATTAATCATGATTGACGTTGTTATCAATGACAAACAAGATAAATCATGGTTCTTAAACTCGAGAGTTATAGGAATCACACGATTCCAAGACTCTAGACCACAAAATCGAGTGAACTCGTTATAAACTCAAATTGTGTAGTAAACTCGGTAGACTCGTTAGTGAACTCGGTAAACTCGGTAGACTCGGATGAACCCGGATGGACTCGCAAGTAGACTCACAGATTGTACAATTGAATTATTTAATTGCAATTTAAAGGTACAATTAAAAGTAAATATGTATGAAAAAACAAAAAAAATATTTTAAGATTTTGACCAAAACCTTCCAAGTCTCCCATAGTTTTTTTACCTATTTCCATGTTAGGTTTGATAATTAGCGACCACCGGCGACTCGAGCATTTGGGGCATGGGTACCAAAGTTATAAAAGTTAGGGGCTTGAAAATGATGAATCATTATTTATTTTATATAGTGAGTAAAAATATGAAATATGAGATTTTATAATATTAAAATTATACATGAAAAATATTTATGATTTAGTCTTTATTGTATAATATATTTTTCTCTACGAGTTTAAGTCTCGAGTTTACGTTTAGGGTTTATCCGACGTAAAACGAGTCCAGATGGACTCTCGAGTTTGAAAACTTTGTGATAAATTACTCAAATATGAGATCACAATTCATGACTCATGGCCAAGAACTAAGAAGAAAAGTTGCATACTTACAGTTCCATGGTCGGACAGTGCTATGTGCGGCATTATAGTTATTGTCTTGCTTTTAGTTTTTGCATTCCCTACTTGGTTTTGGGTGATATTTGAATATTTGTTCCTATGGTATAAATTAATGAATTTGAGCTTTCTTCATAAGAACGATCATTTACTATGAGTATACATAAAAATATGCCTTTGTAGGTTGCCCATGGTAACAACAGTGGAGTATCCATTCCGATGCTTTTGAGGTTACCCAGAATTTTTGATCCTTGGGGTGGCTACAATATGATTGGTTTTGGGGACATTATTCTTCCTGGTTTGCTTATTGCTTTCACTCGCAGGTAGCAAATCTGTATCTTTTAAGTTTCATGACTAAATTGTTTATTCATTTTCTGGGCATGAGTTTTTAAACATTGTCACTCTGAAATAAATGTATGTTCTGCTGTTTACTAAGAGAAATCATTTTAGAAAAAACTAATTATTTTTGTTATCCCTCACATTATTCAATATTTTATTGAAGTAGATAATTGTCCCCCTCGAGAAATAATTGAGTAATTTATGAGTTACATCAGCAAAATTCTTCTTCCTTTCCTTGAAGCTACTAACTTTTATTTACTTGAAAGATACTATTCTTTGTGAACCCAAGATTTGTCCTAATTGTATGTAGCCTGCTTTCGTTCTTTACTTTCGTGTTTCTATTCACTGTACATAAGGTTTCATTTATCGATCTTCACTATCAATACAATTACTAGATCTATCTTGTAGGGTGCATTTGATTGTCATGGAAATTAAGGGTCTCAAGAATCTGATTCCCAGGGATGTCACAATCAGAAATATAGAATTGCTATATTTAGTATGCTTTTTTTTCTATATTCCTGCAACTAAGTAGTTTAAGGGTATTTTATCCATATAAACGTCACTAATCATGTCTCATTGATCCTGATTACTGCACAGTAACAATGTAACGAGATTACTTTCTTTTTTGTTACAACCTTAGATTGCCAATCATATGACCAAGTGCATTGATACAATAAGATTTCTTAGCATTATTGAATCCACAGGATGTCCATAGATTTAATACAAACTAAAAACATCCCTTTAGAATTGTGAGTTTCAGGTATCATATCAATTTGCTAGCTGAAATATTTGACAAATAGCAATACTTAAGCACTATTCTCTGATGTTTTTTTTTTGTGCAGAATAGTTTTCTTTTAGCATTCTTGTTACTTCGTGATTGTTTGTTTATCGTACTTGTAAAAAATTATTGACTCAACTTTCTTTGTTTATCGTGCAGATATGACAAATTAAATAAAAAGGGCATTGTTACTGGATACTTTTTCTGGTTAATGATTGGCTATGGGTTTGGTAAGTTATGTTTCATGGATTCAGTTCTCCCTCACATTCTGATTTAAGGCTTTTTCCTTCTGAAATATGATCATGCAGATTGATATTTGTTAAAGCTTTAAAATGTATAATTCATAATCAGAGTTATGACATAGGTAAACCTGCAAGCATATACAGAGTCTAAGTATACACAGTGACATACTTGTTCTGTAGATCTTAAAAGATCGGAGTTTTTTTAATGGTAAGGAATTAAGGATGACCAAAAGTGTGAAGTGTAGCTTTAAGCTGAAAGGGCAAAGATGTATAGAACTTGGTAACTGGAGAAAGGTAATCAAACACAGAAGACAGGAGATACTATGGTCACAAAATGAAAAAAAAAAGACATATGTTACTCTTCCCAGGTAGCATATAAAATGCAAGGAAAATGTTCAACTCCAAAGACTAAACTGCCGCCCTCTTCCGAGCATATCTACCAGTAATGGTCTCTGGTCACAGAGGCATATCCAAGTGAGATGATTAGTAAGATAATGGTGTCTCATTGTTTACCATTTCTTATGTAGTTTGCCAACATTAACAGCTGCAATTACTTCCATGATTTCCATGGCAGTCATTTTTATCATAATATGATGATCAAGTAGACCATTCCATTGACTTGTGACACCAAATTCCTTTGGGTGCAGGTTTGTTCTTAACTTATCTTGGCTTGTACCTCATGAAAGGACATGGGCAACCTGCTCTGCTCTACCTTGTTCCCTGCACACTTGGTCTTACTGCTGTAATCGGTTGCTTAAGAGGAGAATTGAGCAGCTTGTGGTCAGCGGGAGGGAAAAAGAGCGAAGGCAATCCTGCTGTGGAAGCTTGAGAACCACCAACACATTTAGGTTCCAGTTCCAAATCCATCCATAATCCACTCGTGACGACATGCCCACATGTTACCAATCTTTTGCATGATTGTTCCGTTCCCTCAACCTTTTGCACTCATAAACTCATAATATAGTAACATATTTTGTAACAGTCGAACAAAGTAAATCAAGCGGAAGTTCTTTACTTTTTATCCATCTTGCTCAAGTGATGAAACCCTTTTCTGCTCTTTCCTTTTCTTTTTTGCAGAAAGGACTTTATCTCAACAGCAACGAATGTAAACGCCATTCTTGGCTGTGAACTTTATATAAAAGATTGAGGTTATTTTCAATTTCCTCCATTAAAACATATCTATCAGTATAATTCCTCAATTATACTATTATTAATTTAGCACCCTTAAATTGATTTAATGATAATATTTAACTCCAAAAACTAAAATTCGATATTTTTATTTTATTAAATTTTCAAATTGCTCAATTATTATTTTATCCTTCTTTGATTAATTCAACAAAAATAAAAAAAATCTTAGTCATGCTCAATAATATAAAAAGAAAAATTTGCAATTGAATTAAAAAAGAAAAATTAGAGCCGAAGACTATTTTAAAATAAAAACTAATACTTAAAAAATTAAAATTAAAATTGAATCTTAAATATAGTTAAAATTATGAGAAAATTTATATTATTAAATAAAAATAATAATTAACAAGAGTAAATTAGTAATTCAATCATTTAGAAAATAAAAATACATGTTTTTTTGGAGTTAAATATAAAAAAGTTTAATTGTGCAAAATAGATAATATTATAATTATATTGATAGATATACTACAATTTGAGGGAGGAAAAATGAAACTAACAAAACATAGAGATAACAGAAAAAAAATTCACAGAAAAAACAGCAAAAATTATAAGAATGCCTGGAAAACTTAAAATATGATCTAATTCAATGTTTGCTAATGGCCTACACCACTAGAAGGCAAGTAAACAGATGTCAAAAAGAAATTTTTGTTGGACAACGAAGAAATTAAAGGATTCAGAGAGCAAAACTGGAGCTTGACAAAATAGAAATAGGAACGCAAATATCCAATTCGTTAAACAAAAACATGTAGAAGATGTTTACAGCAATCCAGAAAAATAAAACTCCTCTGCAGAGGAAGAACAGTTCCTACCAAAATTAAAGCTTCAGCCAAGTTCCAAAGAGTGCCTTCTACTCGTCCTCCTGGCTGCGCAACCTGGCCAGCTTGTTGGTGACAACAATATCCAATTGTGCAGCCCGCTCAACAATCTCCTTGCGCTTTCTTGTGGAAACATTGTGTGCGATCTCAGCGCAGTAGGTCCTGGAGGAAGATATTTGCGTGAGGTTTGCAATTTGATAACTCGAATAGTAAAAAGATGAACAAAGCCATAAAAAAAACTCAATTTTTTTGCATGATACCTGTTATGCATCATCAGCACTTCAAGCTCGGAAACATTATGAACCACAAATTTCTTGAAGCCATTGGGCAGGTAATGGCGGGTCTTCTTGTCAGATCCATAACCTATATTTGGCATCAAGGTGACTCCCTTGAACTTTCTTCGGACGCGGGAGTCGATACCCTTCGGCCTGCGCCAACTTGGCTGTAAACACAAAATGGAATCAAACATAAATCAGTACAAATAGATCTATTTTTTTTTCTACGGATCCAAAAGAAATGAGAAGAACAATGATAGACGGATTATACCTTGACGCATATCTTGCGGTCGCTCTGCGGCCTCTTGAACTTCTTGACGCGCTTCTTCACGATCTTCTTCGTCAGCAACGGGACCGCCATTTCTTCTCCCAACAAGCAGAAGGAAAACCAAGTGAATACAAATGAAAGGACTACAACAGTAAGGAAAAGCACAAAAAGAAGAGATTTTTCGATCGAATCAGGAATTCACAAGCTCCAGAGGATGGAGTTTGAAGGAGGAGATGCGAGCAAGGGATCGTGGTATACCTTCGAAACGAAGCTGCTACGGCGACGGCGGCGCTGGAGGGAAGGAGAGAGCTCGGAAGAGGGCGGCACTTTAGCAACACTAAAAATAGGGGACGCGATAGGTATTTGGGGGAATGTTAGGGGTAAAATAGGGGTTGAGGATTGATTTAGGGTTAGATCATTCATTGGGCCGGTCCATTCGGATGCCTCGTTCAGACCCCTAAAAATGTTTAAATAAACTGGGCCATAAGCTTTTTTTTTCTAATCCATTTCTTTTGTTTTTAGTAACATATCATTTTTTTAAGATTATTTTTTTTAGTACCTCTTGTACTATATTTTTTCTTGGCGAATATCCTCAAACTTCAATTTTATTAATTTTAATTCCTAAGTTATTTTTTCTTTGACATTTTAGTCCAATATCATTTTTTTGTTAAAGTTCATTTTTTTAGATATGTTAAATGACACTTGTACCTTTACGCAAAAATTAAAATATTTTTTTATTTTTTTTATTAGTTTAAAACACTTATACCCTTTTGCTAAACTTTTTTTAGATTTACAAAATAAGTAATAAAAGATAAAAATGATTTTAAATTTTAACATAAGGGTACAAATATCATTTAACAAAGATAAAAATTTAACTTTATTAAAAAAATAATAAAATTAAATGTTAGGACTAAATATAACTTTTTTCAACGAATAATCCCAAACTATAATTTTACCAATTTTAGTCCCTAAACTATTTTCACTTTGACATTGTAGAGAAGATTAGTGAAAATAACTCTTTTCCTTTAGGTGTGAGCAGCACATTTTTTTCCTTATAATTTTTATTATTATTTTGAAATATAATAATCTATGCATTGTAGTATTATATTTGTAATAATAATCTTTTAAAATTATTTTTTTATAAAAAGAATAGAGATTAGTAAATGTGACCTAGTGACGAATTGACGATGATAGTCTATTGATTTAAATGCATATCCACTCGATTTATGTTCTGGCCGATTTAAGTTCATGTGTATTTGATTATGTTGTGCTTTATTACTTCTATTTATATGTTATCTTCCACTCCCATTTCTCTCTTTATATCCATATCCATATCCATATCCAAACATTAGTTTAAAATGGGAGGGTAAAGGATTAAGGCCTCTCACTTTTTGAACCTCCTCATTTCAAAACCTCGGTGCTATGTGAATTGTTGACTTCTTTACGATTGACTTTAGGTAATGTTTGATTTGATATTTTTTGAATTAAGAATAGTGTGTGTTAAATTAAGAATATTCTCGTACAATTCCTTTTGTTAGGATTAAGAGATTTTAAAGGTGTTTGGTTGAAAGAAGAATAGAAAATATTAAATTCATATATTTATTAAAATAAATATAGAAATAGTACTTTATAAATATAATAATATATATTATTTATTGCTCTTCATTTTTTATATAATATATAATTATGTTAATATGATATGTAATTAATTATCATTACACACTATTAATTCAATGTCAAATAAATTTAATAATATAAGAATAATAATTATAAAATCATCTTAATTATTTGTTTGAAAAATGGGAAAGTTGAGCGGGTCTCTCAACACCCAGTGTTGAGCAGCATCACAACCATTCAAATGGTCAAATGAATTTTGTTAGTTCACGAAGCCCTTAGTGAGGAGAGAAAAAAAAATAACCAAATGATTATTATTATTTTTTATGCCATGGTTGAAATCTACTTGTTTCTTAGATTTGAATGATTGTGATGCTCCTCAACACTAGGTGTTGAGTCACTTGCTCAACATCCTCATTTTCCTCGTATAATAAATAGTTAATATTTTTAAACTAAAATAATTAATTTAAAATTTCAGTTGACTTTTTTTAACTTTAAAAAGATGAAAGGAGCATACTCTCACTTTTACGATTTTCAAAGCATGAGATAATATTTAATGTCTTGTCTTTTTTTATTCCTATTTTTCTTATATTTGACAACATTCATGGGATTAAGGTGTTATTCTTGCCTTTAATCCCATATCAAATAAGACCTAAATGATTAAATCTTGTTAGCTCTCACTATAATAGTATGATATTGTAACTTCATCTTGAGTTATAATTCTCTGCATCCTCAAGACCTCAAGGCCTACCTTTTGACTGCTGCCATTATCTTTTCCAATGAAGGTCTTTGGAGACTAATTAATCTTGTCCAATGTCTTCTTCTTAAAACAGGAAATAAAAATCATGTGTCATATTACTATTGAATTATGCTACATGATCCCATATAATTTAATCTAATACCACTGAGGAAGTCCCTTAGTGCATATGATCAACCAGTTAAGAATGTAATCTGATACCGAGAAGTCTGAACAAGGTTACTACTAAGATTTAGATGTGCAGAATTTGTCAAAATAGGAAAAAAATGTGAAGATGCTGCAATTTGTTGCTTCTGTGATTTGCCATCTGACATATCCTTTTGTTCTGTCTGTTTGTAACATGCAGACAGATTAATAGATATCAAACATTTAAAGAAAAGAAAAACATATCAAACTTCTTTTTTGCGGTTACAACCATTCTTTTCCTCTACATTTTTTCCCAAGTAAGTTAATTTGCAAGCATGACAAGCAAAATTAAGGTCCAGTTAGGGGCTCCTCCTCTCATAAACTGCCTGGTTTGATAACAACATGCTGCAACACAATAAAATTGATCAAATTCAGTACTTAAGCAGTTAAATGAATATGTCAAATATATGACAACAAACATATCAAGCATATGTTGATTGTAATAATGAAACCTTCACCTTGATCTGAGTCATGTTGTATGTATATGTCACATGGATAAGTCCATCCCTTGTCTGAACCACAGCCGGATATGAGAACTCCCCTGTCAAGTCATCTTCCGATGCCATTACATCCTTCCAGGAATCGTCATCGTCTTTGGAAAATGCCGCATTAAGCACTTCTCTGGAGACTGTGTTGTAGACCAACAATAATCTCCCATCATTCATCTTTACTCCATCGATGCCTATCAAAATGTAACAATATCTCATCAGTAATTCGATGGTACTCAGCAATTGTTTCAGCATTCAGTAGTGTAAGGGACCTGAATTTGGATTTGGCAATTTAGTAACCTTTGCTTTTCTCCATCTTAGGCCACCATCTACAGATTCTGATACACAAATCCTGCGGATGCTCCAAAATGATCTCATGAGAACGCGCAAGGTACGTTCTTGGTCAGGTAAGGAACATGTTGTATCACACTGATTGGTTCACCTTCAACATATATAGGCCCATAATTTTTCCATGTATGACCATAGTCTTTTGAAACCTTTAAAACCATATTATGACAAAGAGCTGCATTGCTACTTTTTAAGGCATAGAGATATGAGTTAATCACAACAGAATGCAACAGTGCATACCTCAATCCATGATCCCCATGAATTCCAGCTTTCCACTGAGGCTGCAACACACATATATCATTCACGAGATGCAATTGAAGCACACATTTCTGCTACCAAATGTCCTAAAAACTTAAACCTGTAAGAACAACATCTTTGAACTTATATTCTCAACACTTCTCCTCATGTTGGCAGTTTACCATTTAGATTTAACTTAGGTTAACACGTAAATCATTAAGAAAGGAAATTATTTATTAATATGAGCTTCGTCAAGGTTTGAACTCAGTATTTCTTATTTTAATAGCATGTTAAATTAGTTTTGTTAATAACAACCATAAAAACTTAAGCCAATAGAAAGAATAACATCTTTGTACTTATATTTGTATCAGTATCCCTGCGGAATCAGTCTTGAGATAGAATTTCTTTTCTGAACAATTAGTACACCTTGTTTTTAATGGGTCCGAGGATACCCGGGGGGAGTTGCTTCCTTTCGGTCCATGCAATGCCACCATCAGATGATCGTTTCATGAACCCACTCCAGCTGCCTCCCAAAGGAAGTATCAGATCATGTTAAGTAATTAATGCATAAGATGGTTGCTTCATATGAAAAATGTAGTATTTGATCAATACAGAAGTAACGGATAATGAGTGCAACAGACACAGAAAGGGACTCACTTCTGAACACTTGGTCCAATTTTGTAGAAAAGGAGCAGTTCTTGAGATGGAAGTTTGAAAAGAACAGGGTTCCACATGAACACATTAGGTTCAGAGTCGCCTGTAAATGGAGGATGCCACCAGCCATCCTGCATGAACACGTCGAACAATGAATGCTACAACAATCTAACACAACTGATTGCTTTGGAAAACAAAGTTAGATTAGCACAGCAATTAGCCAAATAAGAGTTCAATGGCCAACCTGCTACTATTTACCTTGAACCTCTGAAGCCAAATTTTGACATCAGAAGCCCCTTCCTGTGAGCCTCCAAAGTAGGCTATCAACAAGTGATCCTTCTCTATCTGCATGTACCAAAATTGTTTCTGTAAGAAACCTTGTAGTAAATTATTAATTATGATGAACAATGGAATATTATGATATAAATTCTGACTCCTCTCTCATTCATTGCTCTTACATAATTATTTCAAATAGAATGGTACCATAAGTAAACTTCACAAATAAAAGAATCACCTCGACGATGGTGGAAGCATGGCAACCGTTGAAAGGAGCAGAACCCGCTGTGAAGGTGAACTCCTCCCTCCATGTCTTCCATCCATTACTACTATTCACAGTTTTGCTAAATCTGCCAGCAAACTTTGCTCTTACATTGTATTGTGTTTGCCCAATCTTTTGCCCCTTCACCCAATTGTCTTTCTTTAACTCCTTTCAGTCCCACTTCTTTCCTATTCACACCATGCAATGGAACAAGAAGCAAATAGCACCAGATCATTTCTCAAGCAGTGGGAGACCAAATATAACAGCACAAAAAGCAGGTAAATAAACAGTAAGGTTCGCAGACCTGTGAACAAAGCTTTGTTGACCATCCCTGAAATCACCACCAGCATTAGCTTTTGAGATGTCAAAAAGCTGCTGCTCCCCATGGAGTCCACTGACATAATATCGATGGAGAAGCAAGAATACTACAGCAATGGAGAATGCTGCCCTTACTGAAGATTTGGAGTTCATCGACGTAGAATAAGTAAATCCAGAAGTAACAAATGTCATCTTTCTCTGTGAGAAATGTGTCAATGATATATCCTCACCATTTAAATAATGTTATCAGAATCGGACCGGAGATCGGACCGGACAACCAACTGGATCACGGTTGGATCGGTTCGATCGGATTCAACCGGGTTGAACCGAATTTTATTAAAATAATATTATTTATAATAATTTAAGATATATAGCATAATTAATATTATATATATTTTATATAATATATAATAATAACTAACTAATACTTAGATATAAGTTAAAATATTATTTATTATATATTTAAAATATGATGCTTATTTAAAATAATGATGATTAATGAATTATTATTATCTTTCATATGATAGTAATAATTTCATATTAATTTATTTTATTTTGACTCACGATTCTTTTATTTTATTTCTTTTCAATTTTCACCTTCTTCCA
>LTAE01004403.1:0-32568 GCA_001647135.1 Pontederia paniculata | reverse complement strand
GACCCCTATTAGCGAGAAGATGGTAGAGAATCGTTTGAGATGGTTTGGTCATGTTCAGAGAAGACCATTAGATGCGCCAGTAACTAGGGTAGAGCAAATAATCTGGAGTCCGATTAAAAGAGGAAGAGGAAGACCAAAGCGAACCCTTAACGAGCTAATAGAACGAGATCTATTAGCGAATAATATATCTAAAAATTTGGTTACTGATAAATCGCAATGACATCGTATGATCCATATAGCCGACTAGTGAGATAAGATTTTGTTGTTGTTGTTATTGTTATTGTTGTAACATGTGCAATAACATTAACATAATGATCATTTAAATATAAGTGTGGTGCCATCCTTGCGACGAGGATTTAATTCCAAATAATATTTGAGAATGATGTCAAAAATAACATCAACGCTGAAAAAAATCATTTATTATTTTTTCCTCAACGTCATGGCACCTTAAGTTTCACCGCTTCTTTCTCACGCACTCCACATTCGTAACACCTTTTCTGGGTCCCGCCCGCCCTCGTCTCCTGTTGTTGTCATCGTGTACACGACTGCGTGCTATATGTTCGGTTATTTAATTATTTGAAGCGGGATTCGATTCCAACGGAAGGAGAAGAACGAGAAAACGAGAACCCAAACAAAAAAAAAGTTTTCTTCAGTTCGCGCAATTTTGTCGATCTCGTTATTGTTGCGAGAGCTGTGCATTTGGATTTAGATCGAGAAGGCAGCAATGGGGTTGATCTCAGGGATGTTGCTGGGGACGCTCGTCGGCATCGCGCTGGTCGCCGGATGGAGCAAGATGATGCGCTACCGCGGCACCAAGCGCGTCGCCAAGGTTCGTCTTCACAATTTTTTTTCTCTCGATCCTTTTCCAATTTGATTCGCTTGTATGTTCTTTGAATTGGATTTAATGCACAGTTGTCTTTGCCGGCGATCTTTTGTTGTTGTGGTATTGTTATTGGAGGGCGGATGGCGGATCATAATATTTTTAGGATACACTTTGGATTCCAAATTCCGGAATCATAAGATCCACATTGCTTTTGCTTTCTCAATTACCTTTTTGTTTGGATATTTGTTGTTGGTAGCTAATGGCAAAAAGGAAAAGAGGTAATTTTTTTCGTCGTCTCACTCTACCTGTTGATAGTGAAAGGAAGTGCAATTCTGTTCTTAGGAATCTTAATTCAAACAGAATATGGGCACAGATTTCTCGAACCACAATTGATCGTATCTAATCTTAGAACAATATTTGTATCTTATCATTTATTCCTTAGAACAATAATTATAGCTTATCATTTATTCATTTCTTATATATGTGAAGTACTAAAAGCTACGAGGCTAAAACTTTGGATGTGGTCCCGGCTGCATGATGGCGTAGTTCATCATTCAAGGATTACATATTTGATATAAGATCTAATATACGGACTTCACAATCTTCACATCTGATAGGTTGCATATTTGATAGCATTAACCGCATAGTTCATTACTGCGTATGACATGCATGATGAACCCACATGCAACATAATCAACCAACGCATCTGCAACTTCATTTACAATCTATGCAGCTGCGTTCTGAGTCTGACTATAGAGGTGCATGCATGATGTTTTCTTTGTGAAGACAAAGAAATAAATATTCAGGTGTTGCGTGTTATGTTTGATGGAAGACATGATAAATCTTGCACTTTTTAATCATAGGATATTATTGTTATTTATGAATCTAAATGGCGATTAAAGGTGTCTCTAGAAACTTCTGTTGCATACTGAAAATTATAACATGAGAAACTTCTAAGGAATAGTGATTTATATTGATTTATAACATCTTGATTTATATTGCAATTTATCATCTTGATTTATATTGCAATTTATCATTATTTAACTCTAAATATATATTCACAAAACCTCTAAGGAATAGAGAAAGGCAATGGATTAAATTAGTATGTAAGCCTTGTGTTTATCTATCACCTTAAGAAAAGTATTGCCATCCTTGTTTAGTAATCTAAGTTTGTTACTTAAAAGGGTTAGGGATATATTGGTAGAATATTGTTTTTGGACTACTTTGTCAAATGATCCATAGTTTATATTCACTAATATAAACTTGATGAGTTTATTCATTGCCCAACATTGGAGGAGTTTACAAAGAATTATACGGGACCCCAAACTACTAGCATAAACTTTGTTTGTTAATGCCCTTGTTCGCCCTTCCATGCCTCTTGTGTCCATTGATGTTGTCGTACCATAATCATGTCAATGACTACATCCAATGATCGCCAACCCACTTTAGTTGTTCGTCGGTGCATCTATCAACTCCGCGCTCGTGCATTCTTTGCGCTAGTGCTTGCCTATGAGATCTCCACACCTGGCAGCCTCGCATGATCTATGAGCCTTACTGTCATCACAGTCGTGCCAACAATGATCACAAATGTCACTTTCCAATATTAGATGTTTTCTTTTAGAACTAGACTTAATTTGATTTGAAGACTATTACTCATGTATCGTGAACATTAAGTTGTAATAAGCTTGATATATAGTGGAGCTAATAGTTCAAAAGGAATGCATGTTGATATTATCACTATATTCATGGTACAACGAAAGATAAAAAGTGACAATGACCTATGTGCTTACAAGTGATATGTTGATTGATTCTTTACAAAAAGAGTTGTAGCGGAACGTTCATCAAATATGTTGGTTTAATAGGATTAAGGAATAATTGAGTCCTAAGATACGGCAGCAGTTAGTGGAACCCCAAAAGCCATTTCCCTTCTCTCTTATTTCTATCACTAGTATCAAAGTAGTGACCAATGATAGAAATAAGAGACAAGAGAGAAAAGAAATGGATTTCGGGGCTTCCACTAATCAGTGTCTTCTACTTCAATCGTAGAGTATTTTATAAGCGCGAATACCACCAGCATGTTTGCCCCTCACTATGCCTCTCGCGTTCGTTGATGTATCCATGCCATAATTGTGTCAACGGTTAAATCCAACAATTATCAGCTTGCTCTAGCTGTTTGCTAGCTTGTTTGTCCGCTTCATGCCAACGCATTCTTTGTGCCAATGATTGCTCACGTGTTCTCTGTGCCCGACAACCTCACATGATGTACGAGCCTTAATATTGTGGTAGTTGCGCCATTAATGACCACAAAGGTCACTTTCCAAAATGCATGTGCCCGAATCAATATCCAACATGCGTCAATGTGGCTCCCAAGATGCTACAATACAGTGAAGATCTATGGCACCGAAAAAAATGCATTTTAGTCGATATATAATGGATCAAACTATCACAATTAATCTTGATAACACGGGGAAAACAATCTCATAATTTGGCACATCAATAACCATAATTCGACCTATATAGTCATAAACTTGCATAATATTAACTTAACACCATTGTAAGTTACATCACTTGTCAATAGACTACACATGGTCTTGAGCTACATTGCTCTTACATAAGACACCTACATGAAGATAGCAAAAGGCTTACTAATTGGTTATGACTCATGACACATTTGACTCGATACTTAATCACAATCATGTGCATTTCCTTCGTCAGAGCAACGTCACCCGCATCTTCTTAGCCCTGCTTACCTTCATGATCCAGTACATGGGACAAACTATCTCGTAAACTTTCGTCCAGTATATAAAGTTTTTTGCAATTACGATAAACAATTAACAACTTAAACAATAATATGACATAATGTTTATGAACTTTAATAGAATAACAATAATTGGTTCTGCCTTTGAATTTGGAAGTTTCAATATCTCTCAATGAATCAATAGCATAAACAATCAATAACATTAGATTCCCTATTGTTTAATATTCATAGCAATGTATTCATGTTAGGCTTTATCTTTTGTCATTTGATAATATGAAGTCTACCTAGCGACCTCCTTAATCATCCCTATATCAATATCTATGCCAATAAAGATTCGTGATATATCAATATCTGTGTTAATAAAATTTTATGAATCATTTATCCATCAATAATCAAATGACAACACTATGTTCAATTCAATCAATCTTAGTGAGTCACTAACATTAATTAAATATTAGGATAATCTGACGTCATATATGGTTAGCTAAACCATGAGACGCTCTTTTGCTCCCGTGGATCCCTTATTCAAGAATCTACCATCTCACATCTAGGTCAATAACAATATGAGGACAAGTCCTCCAAGTCAGTAGATGCCCAATTCGATTATCCATTTGTCAATTCAACCAGTCAATATATCAATACATTAACATTTTAATCTATTACGATTGAACATGCAATTTGTGTTCTAAGTGAACAATCAAATGGACTCAATTATATAATACAATACGATTAAATAAACAAAGCAACAACAAGTTGATCGAACATATCGTAAGATCGGTTGACCGGCTTATCCCTCGGCAATCATCCAACATGATGGTCGGAGGGACCGACTCATGTCTCGACGCTCATACGACTTGATGGTCGATTGGACCACCTTGACCACTCATCACTTGGTGTTCATCCGACAAGAAGATCAGTCAGGCCCCCATAGGGTCTCTAATCGACTTTGCTCTGGCGTCAAGGTCAGTTGACCAACTATCGTCAAAACAACAAAATTAAAATGTGCAACCTAAAGGTTCTTCTAAGTTCTCATTGAATCAATACAACAACTAATTGTGCCACTCTCACTACAATAACATGCTCAATCATTTGCACATTTCAAAGACCAAACATAATATAGTTTCTAGCATATGGAACCTTAAGTTCAATGGATCATAATATGGTTTTGAACAACATGTAAACAAGACAAGTAAGCTATCCAAACATTCAACTTAACACTATAACATCCTAGTTCATGCTCCTATCACATACAACAATCTATAGATCTACATTGGCACAAGGTCAATGTAGGAATCCCAAATCCCTTTACATACCTATTAGTGCTCAAATACCTCTCTCAATTCCTTGTTCCTCCTCTTTTCTCTCCCCAAGCTTCAACCGCAACACCTTCTCTTTGTTCTTGGCTCAATTCTTCATCTTCTTTACCTTGATTTGATGCTGAAATTTCGAGCAAAACTTACAACTTTCGAATGAAGAGTGAGGGCTGAGTTTCCAAGGCTTGTAAGCTTGGAAATGCGAGGAGAGAGAAGCCAAAAGTTTGGTGTATCTTATATACGAGTGAGAAATGAGCTTTAGTGGGTTTGAGGGTCCAATGAGAGTGAATATAAGTGGCTATTGGGTCCCAGTCTCTCATTTCTTTTCCTTTCATCTTTATTTTCTGTTATGTTTTAGTTTTAGCAGATATTACAGCCCTTGTGCTGCTTAACATGCAAGTAATCTCATGTTGGAAACCTTATATAGATATTTGTCTTGTATGCCTCCTTTGACAGGCTGTTGACATAAAACTTCTTGGGTCCCTTAACAGAGATGATTTGAAGAAAATTTGTGGTGACAATTTCCCTGAATGGGTATCTTTTCCTGCATTTGAACAGGTTTGTGCAACATTCATCATTACTGTGCAGGAATTTTCATTTGATATATAAAATGCAAGGATGTGGATTATGTGTGTCACTTTAAAGAAATAAAATAAATAAAATGTGTAATACATTAGCTTAACATTCATCATTAATGTCCTTTTTTAACTATGATGTTTAATTGGATTCTACATAGCTTCAAATTTGTTGTTTCATTTCTTTGGCTTGTGCAGGTTAAATGGCTGAACAAGCAGTTAAACAAAATGTGGCCTTTTATTGAAGAGGTTAGTTATAAGTCCTATTTTGGTAATTGTTGTTGCATGACCATGCAATCATTACTACGTGGCCAACATACTACTGTTGATTGTTGTAGCACATGCCAATAGGCATAGGAGGGTTTCTGCTTGGCATAACAGGTCTTGAAGTCCTACATGTGCTGCCTCTTTACCAGGAATTTCTGATTTGATCTAGACTCATCACAGTTTTTGTGGCCTCATGTTTACCATCATCAATACAAAATGGAAAAAACCCTTTGTACTCCCACTCTACTCTCTCATCCTCTCCTATCTTACTTGCGATCAACGCAACAAAAAGCTGTGGCAAAGAACCTTTTTTGGCACGTCGCATTCATTCCTTGGCATCTTTGTTCTTCTGATATGGCATGAATGCTATGCTAATCTTACCAACCATCCACATTAAATGTGTTTGTGGCACCTAAAGTATTTCATATTAGTTTGGTCAGAATATGAAATACCAGCCCTCATTTTTATTCTATTTCGTGCTGATGTTTAATTATTATTTTGACCTCAGGCCGCAACGATGGTCATCAGAGATTCTGTTGAACCATTACTGGATGATTATCGACCACCAGGAATATCTTCACTCAAGTTTAGCAAGCTTTTTCTTGGGAATGTGGCGCCAAAAATTGAAGGTTCGATTGTTATGTTAGTTCTATTGTTACATTGTGCCAATTAATAGTTTTTTTTTGTATTCTTGTGATAAAGATCTGCCTTGTCCTTTTGTTACTTTTCCTTTCCTTTTCTCCTTTTGTTCTGGTATTATAACATTGAATTTTACTATTTTTATATGAAATTATTTTATCCTGTAATATATTTTTATTTATCATCTTTATATCAATTGAAAGGGAAATTATTGTTTAGTGCAGTTCATAAACTTTACCTTCACTTGATGTATTCATCAGTAAAACAGGGTAAAGAGGAACCCAAGTAGTACTTCATTGGGTTATTAACATTGAAACCCTAGTAGAATACGAGATCAAGGAAAACCAGTTCCATTTCTGCATGTCTATTTCAGTTCAACCATCAAGTAGTCTTCAAGGATGATTCTATTATGAATTGTGCTTTCTTTTAATGCTGACTTTCTGCAATTCTGTTGTTTCCAATTTCAGTCATTAATCTTGATTGTTTTTCATTTTCATTCCAATAGGCTTTATGGCCAATCAGATTTTTACTTTGATCATTTAGTCTTATCATATGATTCCTTTGTTGTTTGAACACTATCTTAGGAATCCGAGTGCAAAGCATGAAGAAGGGTCAAATTACAATGGACATTGACTTCCGGTGGGGTGGAGATCCTAACATAATTCTTGCAGTTGACGCACTTGTTGCATCACTTCCTATACAGGTTGACATAAACTTACAAATTGTATCTTAAACTTGAAGCTATATATGTAGAGAAATTAGCTAAACAAATGGAATTGTATTATAGTAAAACTTGTGAGTACAACACTCTTGGATGACACTTAGCCAACACTTAGAACTCCTACACAAGAATTCACTATGCACTCACAACACTACTCAACACTCTTATATGTGGACACCTTAGTGCTATGTTGCTTGCTTCTTCTCTTCTTGGAGCAAAATGGGTTGTATGCATGGCTATTTATAGGCATGGACTATGGCTTGCTAAGAAAGCTAAGACTTGTGTGGAAACATCTAGATATAGATACTTCTAGATATTTTCCTAAAGAGAAGACTTGGACTTGCTAGATCACTCTAGAANGGCATGAACTATGGCTTGCTAAGAAAGCCAAGACTTGTGTGGAAACATCTAGATATAGATACTTCTAGATATTTTCCTAAAGAGAAGACTTGCACTTGCTAGATCACTCTAGAAACTAAGTAGGTGCTAGAACTTTCTACAATATATTTCTTTTCTATAGAAAACTTTAGCTACATCCCATATTCTTTGTTCGAGATAGTACAAGAATTTTTTTCTATCACAATCAACAATCATGAAATTTTATTTTCTTTCTTTTACATGTATAGTTGAAGGATCTTCAGGTTTTCACAGTTATTCGTGTTATTTTTCAACTTTCTGAGGAGATACCCTGCATTTCTGCTGTCGTTGTTGCACTTCTTGCTGAGGTATGTCCGATGCGATCCTAGATGTTTTTTTTCACATTAATCATATCATGGGTTTGATGGCAATGTTAGTGTTCATCTTTTTTTCACAGTTCAAAATGAGTATCACGGGGAAAAGGTGGAACAAGAATGTGCTTGTCCTTTAATTTAACTAGAAGCAAAAAAGAATGCATGCATGCTAAAATTTGAAATTCAACATGTAAATTAAAATAGAACACCATCAAACAATATTGTCTCCATAAAAAATAGACAGTACTCTTATGTAAATTAAAATTTACCATGTCAAGAGTATTGTTTTCAGTTAAATTGTGATATTTGGTTCTTCACATCATTCAGCAAATAAAATTATTCGTCCTAAAGACACAAGTTAAGAAATAGCTGAGATTCCCTTCTTTTAATATTATAAACTCCCACTTGAATTGGATGAGCAAGCTGTGCTTTGTCGGCGATGACTGCAAAAACAAGATAAGAGGAAAATAGAAGGCATTCATGAAAGCATGAAGACTTTCTGGCTCAACTAATTGAGTTAATTAAGTAAATAATTTGAAGTAGATATACTAAATGAGCCTGAGACTTTCGGGCAAAAATGTTTATGATAAGTTTACAAACAGTTTTGATTATGAGGAATTCAAATTTCTTTGTGTGATTTTACATATTTGTTTTATGAAAAGATAAAAAAAATAGCTACTGCTGATTTAAGGCATTGAGGAAAAGATCACCATTGTACATCAGATAAATAAATTGGTTAAAAATTAATAAATGATAACCTTTGTACATAACATGGTAATTTGTACATAACATGGTAACACCTATCCAGTTATTGGCATCCTGTCAAAGCCATTAATAAATTAATGATATAATATAAAATCATTGACAAAAGGTTAGATGTATCATTTTTGCTTCCAAAAGTTTCTTATGACCTGAATTCTGGAAATTTGGTCCCTTTGAATTTGTATCACTAAAATCTTTATCCATTTCCAGCCAAAGCCTAGGATAGATTATACACTGAAGGCTGTAGGAGGAAGTCTAACTGCAATTCCCGGGCTCTCAGACATGATTGATGTAAGTCTGGCTAGAGGATTATATTATTTTTGCATTATCTCAAATTGAGAAATGTTCATATCGTTAACTTATTCAGACTGATCTTTTTTGTATCTGTTCCATAGGATACTGTAACATCAATCGTAACAGACATGCTGCAGTGGCCCCACAGGATAGTCGTTCCTCTTGGTGGAGTAGATGTAGATACTAGGTAACTTTAGTTCTGTTGTGTTTTACTCCCCTCGTTATTTTTAAGCATGAATTTCCTATGGACTTGCTTCTATCAGTACACTTGGTAAATTTTGCTAATATAAGTTTCAAAAAGAGAAAATGTGTTATTTCAAAACAGCTGGTTGAAAGTTGAAACTACTATTAAGGATCTTTAAGCTCTTTCTTGTCATAAAGTGTTCTGCATTTTGTATAATTAAAAAAAGATTTTCGTATTTTCACCAAAAAATACTTCTCCTATGATTCTAAAAACTGTAGCTGGAATAGAGCTTATCCTTTGATATCTTGTCTTTGTGATGTTAACATTGGCAACATGTAAAAGAAAATTGTTATTTGACTCTGGTATGTCACATACTACTTTTGGACATTTCCATGCATTACTCTTTTGAAATTGCATGGGTTATCTCAAAATATCAGCTGTTGTTAGTATGCATATCAATTGCAAAAATCATTAGCTCAGGTTCAAGTTACCAAAATCCACTCTCGCATTAGTTAGTCTGATCCAAGCATGTCAATGCATAAAGAAACTTTTCTTGAACCCCCAAGGGGAGATGGAACAATTGCGAGAAAATCTTAATATTGCACTGATACAAGGGTTTGGAAGCACCTATGGAGCGAGTTACAAGTACAATTGCAGTATCAAGATAATTGCTGGAGACTAGTAATATTAACCATTACAATTGAATATTGCAACAGGTTATGGTTAAAATAAAAGGTTAATTACAGTTTGCTCCCCTCAAATATAGCTTATTTCCACTTTACCCCCTAAATTTTAGTATTACTCACTTACCTCCCCTCAACTCTTCAAACACTTTCACTTAACCTTAATTGCACCATTTTTTAAATATATTTACCTTTTTACCTTATTTAAGTTAATTTAATTAACTTTGAAAATTTAACTTAAAAAAAAATCAAATGGTCAGGGAAGAAGATAAGATAGAGTGGTCCCATTTAATTGTTTTCATTTTTTTATATTTTCCAAATTATTAAAGTTAAAAATAAATAAGGGTAAAAAGTAAATGCATAACTAAAAAGAAATAGACTTTAAGCATATGGAGGTACAGGGGGTGTGTTTGGAAAGTTGATGGGATCCAAGTGGTAACATTAAAGTTTAGTGGGTAAAGTGGAAATAAACTATAGTTGAGGGGAGAAAAATGGAATTAACCCTAAATTAAATTCACAATAAAGACATTAATATGAAATTGAATCTATGATTAGTCATGCAATTGGCACCAGTTAAGGTTAATTCAAAGAATGTGTTTTAGAATGCAAATGAGCGATGCAAAAGAAAATAAGAGAATAATTGAGTTAGTGAAGAGTTAAATAGATATCTTATTACGGTTAATATATTCTAACCTCAAATAATGATTCTTGGCGTGAGAAGGATTTTAACCCCAGGTAGCTACTGACTTTCTACCAATTTGAACTATGGAAGTCAATTCTTTTAGTTCTCTCAGTTCTTAACATGATAGGAGAGTTGAGAACTCCCTCTGTTGAAAGGAGAGATAGGAAGAATTGAGAGAGATGCCTAAACTTTTCCCAAAATTGTCAATAGAATCAAGATTTTGCATACTTGTAGGACCTTATTGCATTAACACTTATCAAATGTATGCACTGCAATATGGACTTCGTCAGGCGCACATGCACATCTTAGATTTTATCTCACTGTTGAACTAGACACATGATCTATTTTATATTTTTGTGCAGTGAATTAGAGCTTAGGCCACAAGGAAAGCTCAAGGTGACAGTAATGAAAGCAAACGACTTAAAAAATATGGAGATGCTTGGAAAGTCAGATCCTTATGTTGTCTTGTATATACGGCCCATGTTCAAAGTTAAGACAAAGGTGATTGATGATAATCTTAATCCTGTATGGAACGAAACATTTGAACTGATTGCTGAAGATAAGGAAACACAGGTTGTCATTTTCGAGGTATGATTTTCCTTTTTTTTAAAGCAACTTTTTTCTTATTCATCCTTACCTGAGTTTTTAACTTTTATTGTCCTGCATTTCTTTTGCCTTTTGTGTTGCATAGGTAACCTATTCTATTAGGAGTTTGGTTTTGGAATTTGATGATGCATTTCTTTTAACAAGTTATCTTTTAACTTCTTTTGGATTAACCTAAATAAAATGGTCATGCCTAAACCTTAGTTAATGCATCTAGAACTAAGTTTCCATATTCATTTGAATTTCTCATTCTTTATTACAACTTCTCACACATAAGGGTCCCACTGTGTCATCCAAATTCATTTAAACAGGAAGGCCACCTCTTATCCAATCCAACTTGAGGTCAGCATGCATGATTTCTATGGCCAAGCCATTCACTTTCAGTAGCTGCAGCTAATCAAACCAAGTACTATGTTGCTGGAACTGGAAGGCAATGTATTACTTATATTATGATTTTGTTGGGTTGTTGCCTTGTGTCTATTTCAAAACAAGCTAATATTTTGGGTATCACAATTCTGATATTTAATATCAAAGGCATGGAACATGATTGCATCATCTATAAGTGCGTACTTACAAACATAAGCAACATCATCATATCCTTTTGGCCTGAAGAGAACTTCCGACCAATATGCATACGGCTACATATATATGCTACATATTCTATATTGGTTTCACTAGGAACTTAACTTCTAACAGTTGGTACCTTTTGGCTAATATAGTAATTTTGATGCATTAAAGTATTTTCTCATGATCGGGAATAAATTAATGTGTATTTAATTATGTACGTCACAGGTTTATGATGAAGATAAACTTCAACAAGATAAGAGATTAGGAATTGCAAAGCTATCTTTGGATAGTCTAGAACCTGAAACCTCAACGGAAATTGAGGTGAACTTGCTGGCATCACTGGATACTCTTAAGGTTAAGGATAAAAAGGACAGAGGGACACTTACAATTAAGGTCAGTCATTTTTCATAACCCAAAGTTTGCTGCTACTCTCTCAATGAAATATATGATAGTATTTTTTGTACATTTTCCCATTATTTATGTAGCACATGTAAAGCAGGAGTCACTTACAAGCAAGTTACCATATATCTACTATGAATTTCAATGTAACTGTGTCAAAATTGATTGAGCTCAATTCTTAAAATATTTCTAAACATAATCCAAGCCATTTGTGCTATTCCATGCCATCCTATGCAGATGCTATCAGATTGATGCATTTCAAAACCGTATATGACCGGTACTAGGCTGTTATGCATTTTCCGACATCTCCCTAGTTATCTATTTCAATCTCTCGGTGGCAAGGGAGATAAACCCTTTCCCAACAGCTAGATACCTTTTTAGTCATTCTTTCTGCTGTGTTTCCAGAACAATGTAAACAGTACTGTGCTATGTAAACAGTTTTGTGCTTGCTAGGCTCCAACCTTTTATTGACAGCACTTTGATATTTGATCAATATATTGCATAATATTGCACCTCATTAAAGGTTGGATTAATCAGGTGCTAGAAACTCTAGGTGCCAGTCACCCTCTAGCGATCAAGAAAAAGTGTTGCAGCTCTATTCAATGTTTGATTCAAGCATCCAAAAGAAGTTATTTGCATACTTCTTCCTTTTATGAAAATAATATTATGCTATTCTATTAGCAACATGAGCTGAATTGTGCACCTGAAAGAATTGTAAATATATGCTAACTTGATCAGCTAATGGAAGTCTACAATAATTCACAACATGAGGAACTATTTGCATGTGTGCAATTCTCATGATTTCTAACTCATCTCGAGCCTCGTAGGTACTTTATCATCCTTTCACCAAGGAGGAACAACTGAAGGCTCTAGAACAAGAGAAGATGTCTGTGGAAGAGCGAAAGAAAATGAAGGAATCTGGGATGATCGGAAGCACCATGGATGCTCTTGGCGGGGCAGCATCAGTGGTGGGTTCAGGGGTTGGGATGGTGGGCTCCGGCATTGGCGCAGGCGTTGGCTTGGTTGGCACGGGCGTCAGCACTGGTGTTGGCTTGGTCGGCACGGGCGTCGGGGCAGGTGTTGGTTTAGTTGGAACGGGCGTCGGAGCGGGCGTTGGCTTAGTCGGCACCGGCGTCGGAGCCGGAGTTGGCATTGTGGGAAGTGGATTAGGTGCCGTAGGCAGTGGCCTCAGCAAAGCTGGCAAGTTCATGACCAAAGGTGTGACGAGCCAGTTCACCAGCTCCAAAAAGAATGGTACCAGCAGCAGCTCTCAATCTGTTCAGGTAGACAGCAATAACAGCTAGGTGGAGTGGATCCGGCCTGTCAATTAGTTCATGAATCTTTTTTCTTTACAAGTTTTGTGATGTTTTTTTTTCATAGTTTACTGTGGAAGCACACAGCACAAGTTGAATTTATTTTTTATTTGTTTAAACATTTTTTCCACTGGTTTGTCTCGGTGATTTGGAGGCAAACCGACGGTCTTCTTATAGTTATCATAGACTGCTTATTTCGTACAGCTTATAAACAGTATACGAGTGGACAAACAAATTAAAATGATTTATTCTATGGGAAACTTCGGATGCCACCATCTTGATGATCGTGCGGAGGAAAAGCTGGCCCTGCTTGTTCGGATGAAATTGTTTTTTTGTACAACTTTTCTAATTTTTAAGTTGTGCACGAGAAGGATGAAATTGTGTTTGGTAAGCAGAAGAATGTTGAACAAAATATTTTTTAAGTTAATCAAAAAGTTGTATACAACTTTGTGAAAATTAAAAAATATTTTTCCTTTTGGAAAAATATTTCATTTCTCACTCTGACTCCAGCATTACATATATAAAAATGACTAATACGTAATTTTAATTTAATAATTATTACAGAATAAAATAACAGAGTATTTTTCTGAAAAAAATATTTTCTCTTTAATGGAATAAACAGATCCTAGATAATGGCTTTTAGTTGACCCAAGCATAATGTGGTAGTGGTGTTCACAAATTTGACCCGTTCATATTTAACTCAATAAATTTTAATCAAATTGAATTAAATCAAATTAATTATCAAATTTAATTCAATCTATTTTTTGTTAGATTGGATTGAATCGAATCATAAATTTATTCAATTAAGTTTTTTATATTTTATAATTATTTTTTTATAATATTGATATTAATTATATGTTTAGAAAAGGAGAAAATATATTTTTAGAGGTTTGTTACGCTTTTTAAGGATATAAAATATAAATTTTAATTTTAAAATACTATAATTTTTTATCTAATTTAAATTTAATTAAAAATATATAAAAAAAAGTTTGAATCATATTGATCAAATTTGAAAATAAAAACTTGTACTCAATTATTGATGATCATATTATTATCGAATCGATTTGAATTAAACCTGACAAATGATCCTATCAATTTGGATCGCCAAGTTCATCAAATTTATCCGACATAATAAACATCCCTGTAATAAGTTATAGGTAGCGTGAGTTGTGAGGTTCTTTCAGAAAGATTAGTTCAACTCCCTTTGATATTCCAATAAAAAAAATCATTGAAGGTGTATATAATTAAAACAATAACATATTCAAATTTATATTTATTTTTTCAATCACATCCAGAAGGTAAGAAACACTCCGTTAAATCGAATAAATATAGAAAAGTTTGTAGTGTGGGTCGCTATATTACTCTTATATTCCTTTTTCCATATATTTGATATTCATGAGAAATACCTCTTTTTTTCTTTTTGATTCAAATCAATTAACGAAAATGCTTGAATATACTTGAAAAAAATATATACTTGGATCATAAATAGTTATTCTTGTAGGACAATTATACCCGAGACAAAATTACATAGTTCCAGCTTTCCCAATTAAATCAATTTTCACATCCAAAATGGAAATACCAACCTTTTTAATGGCACGCGTGATTTAGTATACAATTATATGCTATGTATAAAATAGTGTAAAAGAGAACAAAGGTAAAAGAAACAAAGAGAAGAAGACGTTTTAATGCAACAAAAAAATTTCGTCAGAGTACATTTTTTTCTTACGCTTCATTTGTTACTATTTACATCAACCCCACAAAACCATCAAAGTAGTCTAAACGTTGTCACGATTACTACATTGAACCGATCAACCAGCTCTTAATACACTGGTTATGGATTTAAGTCCGCAATTTGGCCTCCTTTTATAACGAAAAAAACAATTACAGAGAAACTAAAACATCATTCGATAAAGCGACTCAATTAAGTAGTTGTCTTTATGGACTAATGGAATACCTAATAAATGTTAGCAGACACTAAGTCATAAGAAGCACAAATGACATGCTAGCACGATGTCAGGAACAAAATGGACCAGAAAAAAGGATAAACAAAGAGTGACGTATCACATGTGAAGATGCTTTAGGACAACTCTTTACAAAAAAAATCCATCCAATAAACTGGACGAATATTTACTTATTACATATTTGATAAAAGGAAAACATGTGACAGGCGATATGAATTATTATTAAAGATTGAATCCTCTTCACAGGCCTCAACAATGAATAAATATAACAAACTTAAGAGTAAAACTAGCACCAATTAGAGCAAAGCGGCATTCGGTGCTCACCTTAGAAGTTGTTCCCTTGAAAGAAAGCGGGATATTTCACCCGGCCTGAGGATAGCCATTCAATCGGGCTTTACTGAAAGGAAATGTAAACGCTACATACAAAAGGGAACGAATATGCTGTTCTCAGTCATCCTCCTCCATCGACAATGCAAATGAAAATGGAGTGAACTTGTATCCATCTCCTTCATAGAACTTGTTCTGGAACTCGACCCAATGAAGCCTCAAAGCATGTAGAAATGCACTTAAGGTTTCCATCACAAGCAAAACGCCGATAGTTGCAAAGGCAAACACAATGATGCCAATAATAAGGATAAATATGTTATTGAACCTGGTGAACATCCATTCAGTTATCACATTCAGGACAAATTAACTCTCAGCCAAATACATAAATATGTGGGAAAATAGCACACGCAACTTACCCCCAAGCAAGAAGTAGAACCTTCTCATAGAAGACACTAGACAACTCCGAATGAGCAAGACTGCCAAAAGAAGAAAATGTGTCATAAAATATCAGAATATCTTCAACTAAGAAATAGTATGAAGAACACTATATCATTCATCTCTTTCTCCCAGAGAGCATTCCAACTTTATCACAACTTTGAACTCATTCTTGTAACAGGTCTCTCCCAATTACTTCCACATTATGTCATAACATCCCAATGTCATGAGTAACAACGCTTAAGTAATATTAGAGCTGTCTCTTGAGTAACACGTCTACACTTAATTAAAGAAAAAAGTAATAAGCAAAAAAAAAGGGGGTTGTTTCCTAATCACCCTGCTCTACCCAACGTGAAGTGTCCACTTTATTCATGATAAATAAAGTCAAAAACAGAAGTAAATCAAGCGGGTTCTAGTGTTCTAGCATTAAATAGTTTTCATAATAAAGGGAGCTTGAATGCAAAAATGAAATATATATTTCAGTTGAAAAGAATAAAAATTAAAACTTCAGATAATGTGCAAAAATAGACATGTTTCTCATCAAAAGATACGGGAAAGACAAAATCACCACGTCTCTACCCAATCAAAATAACTATCACAAAAAACCAAGTTTCCTTGGCATAACTGGTTAGCAGGATTATGTCCCAGGGTCGACGGGAGCTAGTAGCCCCGGGTTCGATTCCTGGAGTCGCTGATTTGGCCAGAGGAATACCATTCTAGGCTACCGGGGATCCCCCGAGCGGGTACCCAAAAAGAAAATAACTATCACAATCGCAGCTCATGTTTGGCAAGACAGTCTTTTCTCCCAAACACTGCCCTGCCAAACAAGGCCTCGGAGTAGCTTCTTTCATACTAAAGCAGTCGAGCATTGCGAAATTGTTCAAATTACTGGATGCTCCACAATAATAATATATGCCAATTATTTTTCTGAGGGAAAACATCTCTTTTTTATAAGAAAAAAGAGGATAAGCCAATATATAGCAATTATACAATATCATATCTAGTTATCCCAAAAAAAACATATTTTATAGTTGTATATATCACATTCAAAATGAAGCACATACCTGAGAGCCCAAAGACGAAGATATGATGCAGTATTTGATACTGCCCCAAGAACAAATTCTATAGTATGAATAAGTTGATGGACAAAAACTTCACTAAATTCAAACTCCTCATGGTCATGTGAATTGTGTTCATGTTCAATCTCGAGTGACTCCTCAGTGCTATGAAGCATTGTGTAGGAGTGACCTCGGTGTCTCTGTGTCACATTAATACTAAATCAGAACAAGAAACAGCTAGTATTGGAATTTAGATTTGGAAAAAACTGAGTGAAAGATACCTCTTCATGTTGCCTTTTCAAGAGAAAAGGCTTTGGAACTAACATCCAAGGAACAGATACCAAAGCCAGAAACAGCAATACAAGCTGACGACAGAAAGACGGAGAGTGAGAATATTGCCTGAAGAACCATTACATTTGGATTTTCAACTCAATTCAAGGGCGTGTACAACAAACCTGAAGTATTTTCTGACCAGGGAATAGCTGGTTCTCACCAAGATCATCAGTAGGACTAAGGAACATGTATATCATTACATGATATAGATCTGCTTGTGAACCAGTGCACCATTTGACAATAATGAGGACAGACAGGTAGCCAAATAGTGCATTTAGAAAGATCAACTGTGGAATGAACTGATACCTACGTAAAATTTAAATGTGAATTAGCAGATACTATACCAAAAAGTTACAGTTTAGCGATGAACAGTTTAGCGATACATAGTTATCATGCTTAATTCTACCTATACAAACACAAAATGAGTGAAATAAATTCTAAATGTATGATCTCTAACTCCACATTTACTGCAAGATACCAATCGCCCACTTACTCCTAAACTGTCAAAAGAAGATTAATTGGCAGCACTTTTCTCAAATTAGAAAACATTAACTGCCTGAAAACAGGTAGAATAAGTGTTTCAGCCTTCCTTTTTTGCGAGAACATGTATTCCAGTCATAGTTAAGCATATAAACAGCATTCCACAAACATGATTGCTTATGCCTAGTGTAAAAGTTGAAAAGAACCAGAACTGTTTACACTGCACAAACAGATGCAGGCACAAGTAATCTAATCTTTGTCAGAAATTTACTTTTCCGTGTGTGTGCTTGTGCTTTCATTATTCATTCCTTATCCGGCTCCTTCGTTTGTGCAGGAAAAAATATTTTCATTCTGTACTGGAAGATGAGGCTTGGGCATCAAAACAAGGATTGGTGCAGATTCAACACTTGAAGCCACAAATGTTTGAATTAAACCTGGGACTCCCTTAACCTCATCCACATACAGAAAAGGAGATTTCGTGTCCTTGGGCATTGCTAATATTATTCAAGACTGCTGGGCAATTATGTACTCTGTGGATTTTCTTGTAAGTTAAATGTACTATAATAAAGAGACAAATAAATTTGCCAAATTTTATCAAATTATGGAGAAAACTTATCAACCAGAGGATATACTCCATATGTTGTATTAGGGATCTTCTGCAGTTAATAGATAATTTGCTATCTTCTTAGAAAAGACTAACAGTCGAGCTAAATGATTGTGAGGCAAAGATCTTGCCAAGAAATAATTATTCAGACAAGATATAGGAAAATAATACAAAAGATAACCTGTTTTCAGTTGTTTTCACTTAAATACTTATCACAACTTTCAAAACCCATAATGTATAGTGTTGAGTGGAAAAAATTACCATATATTAATACTGTTTCTGAAGAACTTTGCATTGAAATAGCTCAAGAATATGCCAAGATTCATTTGTGCAACGCCAAGAAGGATGGACATCTTCATCTTTAACGAGTTGAGGAATGGCAACTCACTCCGACTCCCACGCCACTTAGGATCCACGCCAAATGGATAAGCAGGTCTCACTTTTGCCAAACCAATTGTAGTAGCATCACTATGCCAATAGAGAAAGAAGCTTAGCAAAGAGAATCTAATGGAATCAAGGAAATATTCTGAATGTTGTTATTCTTTACCTGCATGAAGGATCACGGCATGCATAGGCAGATTGGCCAAATAACTCAAATGGGACAGAGAAGAACTCGTTGTACACCAACCCAGTGTAAATTGAAAATATTGCCATCATCAATATCACATATCGACCACCGAATGTCATCTCCATGATGTCTCCAAGCTTCTGTTAGCAACCAAAATTATTTTCTAGGTTTGTATTCAACCAAAGATTCACAAATAAAACAAAATCGTAAAGATAAACAATGGAGAACAAGTTCAGTGGTAGAAGAAATTAGATCTACTATCTAAGAAAAGAGAACCTGAGAGATACCCCTGGTTATACTGTAATCACAACACCACAATAACTATTTTTTTTGAGAGGGAACACCACAATAACTGTTACTTGTCAAGTTACCAATAAAACGGAACCCCTAACAGACCCTCACTTGATTGCCACTAAGAGAATTCTTAGGTACCTTAAACATACTCCAAACCTAGGTTTATGGTATGATAGAAACTCCCTATTTGATCTTCATACCTACACTAATTCAGACTTCGCGGGATATAGAGTATATAGAAAGAGTACTAGTGGTATGTGTTGTTTTCTTGGTAACTCATTAATATCTTGGGCTAACAAGAAACAAAACTCAATTGCATTATCCACAGCTGAAGCTGAATATATAGCTGTTGGTAGTTGTTGTGCTCAACTGCTGTGAATGAAACAACAACTCTTAGATTATGGTATAACAATCGAAACTATGCCATTAAAGTGTGACAGTACTAGTGCAATAGAGATGACCAAGAACCCTGTGCAGCATTCAAATATCTTATGTCATGATTCTAGTTAGAGAGAAATTGTTCAGTAGTGTTCAAGCTACAAGTTTGTTATTTGAATTCAAAGCTAATGTTGCATTGGCCAAAAGAAATTTGATTTTCTACATGCAACAAACTTAAAGAAATGTCACTAGTCCTACACGAGGAAATCAAATGGTTATTGTTTTCTCATTTTTTCTAGAAAAGGAGAATTGATCTCTATTGGCTAGGATTGGAACTGACTATTCAATTCTGCACTTAAACAGTGTTCCACCCATTGAAACTGCTGTAATCGTAAAATATCTTAAAGATTTTATCCATTTACTTGTCACCTTCCAAAAGTTTCAGAAGGAAAATATGAGCGAATCCAATGTGGTAAGGACTCCCTGACCACCAGTGGTGAGGGACGTAGCCCATGCACACAGCCTTAACTCTGCTCGGAAAGGATGTCGTTTCAGTGGATTAAACCAATGATTCCCCAGTCGCTTATTGAACGACTTAGAGATTGCACCACGGTTAGCTCCCAAAACTTTCAAAATGAAAATGGTGACAGGATGGCACAAAAGTGCTTTTTTTATGATGTTATTACTTGATTGTTTAATTAGTTGTCATATATCGGTTACCTTGAATAATACTATGTCAAAGAGCTTAGCACATTTATGACTTCAACGGAACAACTAAATAGGACATACAGAAAAGAATTTGCCGGAATGCTTACTTGTGAAGACAATTTCTTTTCCCGAAGTACGAGAAGCAAAGTTACAAGCAACAAACACAGACCATGACCCCAATCACCAAACATGACGGCAAACAAGAAAGGAAATGTGACAATTGTGTATACGCCAGGATTTGCTTCTTGATACTTCGCCACACTGTGGGAAAGAAGAACCAAATACTAGGTCAATGGAAGATCAAGTGAAAATGGGAAAATCACACAGATGCTGTACTTCTCAGTACATTCCAGTAGAGAAGAGAACTAAGAACCTGAAATGCAGTACAACCACGTTAATTTGCAACTCACCCATAGGCATCGACAATTTCCTGGAAAGCAGAAGTGAATTTGTTTGTTCTGAAATAGGTAGGTGGAGATTCCTTCGTATGAAGCACCTGGAAGATGGAGCCAACTTGGGAGTTGCTATCAACAGTAGCCTGCAACAGTGCTTCCTGAATCTGCAAAATAAACAAGCAACATCACTATTAATCATTGACAAATTACACGGACTTAAAAGTCATGTAAACCACAGGGAAACAATAAAAGACAAACCAAAAAAGTTTGTGGCAAAGAAATACCTGGCTTGTTGCAGAAACAGGACTCCAACCTTCAGCGACTAAACATTTCTTTGTTACGTCAAGGCTAAGCATATTTAAGGTATGATATATTGATTTCTCCCTCCTCACCTGTAACAAACTATAAGTCCATAGGGGCTCTTGATATCATGCAAGTTATTTAATTAAAATGCCTTAAGGCCCTTAACCAATAAAGCAGGAAACATGATAGTAACAACAAGAAAGAAATTGTTCTCGAAACACATGCTTACCAAGTTATTCCATTGCTCAAACTGATGGCTGATGTTCTTAAGGATATTATCACGATGAAGAATCCCAACATCTATTGTAGTTTTCAGCTCAGATGTTTTACGAGAAACCTGGAAAATAAAAAGCTTCATAGTCAAGAAAGACAATCACAATAACATGTTTAAAAAAAAGTTGTGAAGAATTCATGTTTAGATTAGAGTCCCACAAACAACCACAATAAAAGTGCAGTGCAAAATATGCAAGATAACATTTACTATATCAGTCATGTTAAACAGACAGCAGAATTAAACAAAAAATAGAATTAAATTTGAAGAATTCAGAATACATGTGTTGAGTGTATAAAAACTTCAAACGAAGCAAATTGTTCAAAAAACATCATATATATGTCATGTAGTTACGAAAACAGAATCAAGGATGCTTTGGAAATTCCTGTAATAGTGAAAAACTGTTCCACTTGTACTTCAATAATGAGTGGCTATAACTCCATGATATAATTGATACTCCCTTATTATAGGAATGATTGGTGCTACAGGAGATTTCATCTGTATCAAATTTATTGATGGCAGGAAAAGGTGAATGACTTAAGCCTGTGTGACCCCCAGAAAATGTTGGTCGGCGTTCAAAAGCAACGGTTAACTCGAAGTTCAAAAGCAATAAAAATGATAGATCTTTTTTTAAGAACTTTTGAAGCATCAAAAATATTTAAGCCACAATATGTCATGTCAAAACTGATGTGCTTGTAAAGAATAACAATTATGTGTAACTGTAATATAAGGAGCATGCGATGTATAAGGAAATAAGTACTCAAGAAATCATCTCAACCCATGACTGAAGTAGTTATAGTCGCATGGCTAAATAAACAGAAAAACACACACAAACCTCATCAATCATCTGAAGTTGTTTGCCAATATCCTCCATAAATGGGTAACGATTTGCTCCAAAGGCCTCGCATATCTTTAGAATCTTTGTCTTTGCTCTTTCTCCAGAGTAGAAAACTACAAAGACATTCTTTGCAACCTGTAAATTTGAAGTGTAAGAAAGCAAACAAAAAGATGCAAGGGGATAAAGAGAATTCAAAGTAGCTTTCCTTGGCAATTGCAATGTGATGTTAATGAAATTTTCATCTAATGAAGAAGAAATACCCACTTGAAGGAAGACGTGGCGCAATGTTATCATGGTTACCATAGTCAATTAATGCTAAACATTTGATAATTTTCTTTGAGATGAAAAATGAAAAGATTTGTTTAAAGAGAAAGGATAGTTTTAAACCTATTTTTAACTATGCTCCTAAGAAAATGAAAACTATAACTACCAGTCACCCCACCAAGATATGGTTGATAAAGTGTTGACAATCTCAATTTCAGGGCATAAAACCAACAATAGATGCTCTTGGGCATAACACTTTTTAACATTAATGTACAATAAAGAAAATAGGGCTTTGTCTAAGATATCATTAGTACCAAAATTAGATTATATGCTAATTTAGGACTAAAAACTAAAACATCTGTTGAAAATAAAAAAAATTCTTTTAGGGATAAAAATTAGTGTTATAACTTAATTGACATCTAACATGAATAAAGAGATTGACCTTTTCTCCTGAAACAGGATCAGTGACCGGTTCATCAATTGAAGCTTGCCTGAGGAACATATTGCCCCTAGTAGCACGAAAAAGTATCCTTTCAAAGGCCATTGACTTTTCTTTTGGTACAAGACCACTGACAAACCCAAGTTTTATTTGTTTTGATGGATCAGTGACCAATTCCTGAGCAATAACATGTCAAGATTTAGTTACTACTTCAAGGAAGAAAAAGACAGAAAGAGACACAGGGTTTAATACTTGTTCCAATAACAAAGGACTGTCAAGAGAACCATCGCCAACTTGAAGTGCTCCACTTTCTCTCTGCTGAGCTGCGGCACTAACTTGAGCTGAGTAGAAATATTCTCCACCCTGAAAATTGAGAAATTTCAGAAGAAAATTACGAACTTAAAGCAAATGTGACATGTGCAATTTGCACATGTTTCTCTGAATCTAGAACATGAGAGTTCATGTATATTTGCGGAAAGAAAACGTGCAGTATTCTACATCAAAATTTGATCAAAGAGAAACCAAAGAGTTGCCACAGCAGTTTACAGCAAACATTTTTTTCTTATAGGAGTTCCAGCAAACCTTAAGAAGCAGCTAACACTGTAAACTCGGAACTTTTTTTCCTTTGAAGGGGTGAAGGATGAATAAAGGATCCAGTTATCCATATATGTTAATTACATGGAAAACATACAAGTGTAAGCAAAAGGATAATAATGTGATGGCTAGCTTCTCTTCCTTTTACCCTTAATAAAAAGATAATGTGCAATATTTACATTTTGGTTATTCAATAAAATTGAACTCTCAGAACTATTACTTTGTCTTAGTCCGTTGAACAGATCTTAAGGGTTTCCTTTTTTCTTTCAATTGTTGCATAGAAGGTGCGAAAGGACCTCAGGTCCCTCATTAGACATTACCATGATACTTCAAGTATTGTATTATTCTACATGTCGGAAAACAGCAAGACTGAATACCATTACTATTTCTTATGTAAGACCCATCCTTCAGAGGCACTTTGCTGTTATGATCACAAGAGATTATAGATTTATCCAGATTGACAAATGTAACAAATTTCTTCCTGAATAATACAAATGGAATATGTTTTCTTCATAGGACAACCATTATTCCACCCTAAATGTTGCAATCTCACATTTCAGAGTAAGCAAAAGCATTCAATTCATTTCTTATATTTGTTGCCTCAAGCAAACCCTTGACAAGTCATACTACTGATCATACAAAAATATTTCTGCAACTCTACGCATTTCACAATAAAAGGCTTGTCTTGACGAAAAAACAAAATCAAGGTTGACTTGACCATCCCAATCTGACTATGCACATTAGAAAAGGGAAGTGTGAAATTGGATTGCACAATCTGCAAAACTTCAGCATTACTTTTTGAAAGAAGAAAGGATGACTACAAGGATTGATAGTCATCCGCTTGTATTAGAACACAGAATATACAAGTGTGTTAGGAGGAGCTACAACTTCAGCATTACTATTATCATGTAGTATTACACTGTTGTCACTGAGACACTCTTTTTTTATCAGTGTGAAATTTAAGATCTAAGGTTGGAATGTTAAAGTTTAACCTCCTTCCAACATACAAAGGATATGGAAAATATGATAACTGCAAGTTAGCCTGCTATACATGTTGACAAGATCTTATATTTTCTATCACCATATAAAAGGACATGTTCAATATCAGAGTGAAGAAATTCAACATTGTTGCTCGACTCAGGGGTCAAGATCAGGGTATGGACGCAGATCCAAAGATGTAACTATCACAATGAAACTTTAGGGCGGAGTGGTTAGGACTACATCTAAGCCCACTGATCCAAGGGCTTCTTTCCTCGACCAACCTTGCTCCCGCAGCACCTTAATAACATACCTCCTGTTCTTATCTCTAAAACTTCATGATCTGCTTCCCAACATCGTTGGGCACGACCATTACGCTGGTGATGACAGTTGCGCAACTGATTCTTTTTTAGAAAGTCTACAAGTGATTCTTAGAGTACATAAAGGATTGAACTACACCGTGTCCTGTTGATTTAAGTTGTATATCAGATAGCAGTTTTTTTTTTATGAGAAAGGGGGATAGCAGGGTTGAATGATGCAAAAGAGTTATATAGGTCTCAGAAAAGAAAAGATTTTTTTAAGGGAAAAGTCCTTTAACAGTATTAACTAAGGGAAAAAAGAGTAACATAGAACAACCATATCCAATGCATCTAAATATGATTAAACTACATGCAATATTAGCTTAGGCAACTCAAAGTTGAAACATAAACAAAAAATTTTGGGAGAAAAATACAAAACTGTGTTGTGGTTTCCATTCCCAAAGACTTTTGCTTTTATGGCATTAGGACAATATGCAACAGGCTCCCTATAATACATTTCATTCTCGGTCATAAGCATCTAATAAACAAAAAACTAAGTGAACAGAAAGCTAACTGAGAGCATATTTAACAATGACCAGATAGGATGGAAGATTATTCTGTCTTTTAAATTCAAATCAGATTTAACAAACAGGTTGAAAACTAAACTAAGCATGATGACATGTATAGCATGGTTAGTTGGCATAGCTCAATTACTAGAGTAGTTATCCAAAAAATAGAGAAAAGATTACTACAATAGAGGGGTCCAAAGAACAACATCATCAGGCATATGCATGGAAGAAATGAAAATGCCTATTTTAATTGAAGCCTTTGTGTTGCGGTGAGTACCTTGTTAAGAACTAGCATATACTCCAACAACTCATTATAAGATCGCTGTAACTTTTCATTGTTTCCATTTACTTCAATTAGTTCAGCTTCAAGTTCTCCAAGCTTTATCTATAGAATAGCATGAAGAAAAAAATAAAAATATAACTTAAGCATCCAAGTAAAGAAAACCCACAAACACAATTTACAATATCAATTTACCTCTAAATCGTCAAGATCAATTTGTGTCCTTGTTAACGGCATTGGTGAAGGTAATATACCAGCTTTTGCCATTTGATCTCTAAAAAATCTTATTTTGCGAGCCATTTCTCCACATCTTTTTATCTGTAAAGTTAATAAATGAAGCAGGACACATTAATCACCAACCAGATAGTTACCTATAGTGATTGAACTTGCAAGTAATCAGTAAATTTATATCAATAAGTGACAATGATCATACAAAGCAGGAAGCAAATCAAGCATGGAAATGGTGTTGTTTGGCATGGAAAATTGGCATTCTTCCGCAAAAAAAGAAATAAAAGAAGCACACTGAAAGAAATCTGGCTTAAAGAAAGTATCTGCATGGATAATCAAATTGCAGTTCACATAACATGAAAGTTTTTGTAAAATGAACACTGTGAAACTAAAAAGTGGATATGAAGAGATAATCTATCAAAGTAAAAAAGTGGATATGAAGACATTCTCAAGCACAATGGCCTAGAGTAAATTCACCATAATACTTATTAAAGTGAGTTAACAGTAAAAAAGATTCAAACAAGTGAAAATACCTGGTTAGCATATGTCCGCTGGAAGGGACTCTTATCTGCATTAAGCTGAAAAAATAAACAATGTTAGATTCAAATAAAAAGCAAGACCTTCAGGTGGAATAATGTGAAAATCACAAGATTTTACTGCACAATTACAATTGGCAATGCTGGTTGTCATTGTCCCATATCACAGTTAACCTTATGAACAAACCCCACCCGTGGATTTAAATCTTTCAAGTTACCTTAAAGATTTATGGTAAAAAAGGAACAAATAATCATCATCCTATACTCCAAACATCAACCTTTGGTCTATGGAACTTCAATTAGAGAGCCTATTATGCTTAAAAAAATATTTATGTTAGCACCTACATTAAAATAATGGTGAAAATGCACGGGGTTCGTACATTCGATCTAGATACATGCTGCATTTAACGAAATTAAGAAGAAAAAATAAAGAACCAAAGCCAAGTGGAAAATGAACATGAGAAATGGACTAGAAATTTGCATTTTATTATTCCAGCTAAACATGTTATTTGCAAAAAATTGAGGAAAGCAAACCATACTATTTTGAGTAACACAATAAATTTTCCTGAATCCATCCACATGCTAAAGGTCAATTCATCACAAATAATTCAACCAATCCACACAGGGTTTGCCGAAGAACCAATCACACAAAAAAATCACGGATTTGAGTTACATGGTGCATTTAGGGATTCATACATTTACAAATAACCAAGAACCAAAGCAAGGGACTCATCACCGCAAACATCATCACAATATCCCAATGGAAAGAGAATCAAACAAAAAAAACAGAAATTGAGATAATATGAAAGATCGAAATGTTAGGGACCATACGTCCTTGAATTGGAAGAGCCCGAGGTCGCCGAGGTAGGCGAGGGTGCGGTGGGCGGACTCGATCGGCATGATGACCTGTACCAGCTGCATGGCCTCCGACCGCATCAGATCCATCGGCGGGCAGCACCCGTCGCCGGCGCGTTGCCGCCACCCGTCCAGCCTCTCGTAGTCTCCCATTTCCCTCCTCCTCCTCTATATCAGAAACCTACTCGATTCAATCGTATCCTCCTCCAATCGATCGATCTCGATCTCCAAACTTGGATCCAAAAGTAGGGTTTACCAAGATTTCGATCAAATCGATCGATCGTCCGGCCGATAGGAACCGCCCAGTCCGCGTCCTCTTCGCCTTCGCTGCAATAAAAACGAGGGTTGCGAGAAAAAAAACGACGAGATATTAATGTGACCGCCCTTGTCCGGCTAAATCATTCGTGACAACGGACTCGTCGACGCGGATTCCTACTCGTTCGTTTATGGGTAGAATGATTGGGGCCCATATGAGGTGGCGGGTTCTGGTTGGGTTCTAAGGAGGTGCGAGCGGATTGTGGACAACAGTCGAGAGTAGGTGACGTCTTGTGACGGGAATAATTTTTTGGGATGGTGAACCGTGAAGTGTGAAAATTATGTCGTCGCCTTCTCTGGGACACGTCCTCCGACGCATACGTGGCGAAGAATTGTTTAGCACACATCTTATAATAAGGAAGGGTGTAGGAACGTTTACTCGCTTACCTCGGCGACCTCGGGCTCTTCCAATTCATCTTATAATAACACATCTTCAAAAGTAACTCCTTATTATCAATTTTATCATTTTATTTTTTTTTATTATTATCACATGTTTTCTATTTTTCATGAATTAAATATTTTTCCTTATTATAATCATTATCTTTTATCATTTTATTTATGTAGCTTTATATGCAGTAAATTATGTTTATTTATGTAGTTTTATAGTTATTAATTAGTTCAACGGTTATATTTATTAAATTTAATAATTAGATCATTATCTGCTAATATTTAATCATCAGTTGCTATTCATTATGTGCTGTGCGTTTTAATATTTCCAAATAAATCGTTAGGTTTACTGTCGTGCATTATAGGAAGATAAATGTGTATAAATCTGTCGTACTTTCTTTTTTCTAATTTTTTTCGCGACTATGTTTATTATTTTCAATGTTTCAACTTTTTGGTTATTGTCTTGTGATCCGCGAGGTTCTTTTTGCGTTACTAAGTATTAGAGAGAGAGAGAGAGAGAGAGAGATTTTATAAAATTAATAGTTTAGCATGTGTCCTTCCATTAATGATATATTTGAAGTTCAAAGTTAGAATTTATAAAAAAAAACAGGTTTAAAGGAAATAACCGTTTATATTTTTATAATCAGCTTCAAAAATTTTCTAAGGATCCAATAATTTGACATAAAACAAGTTTACAACAAAATAGTTAAAATAATATTTTTTTCTAAAGTGTATCACATTTTTTCCAAAGTAGAAAAAGCTGATAAACCAAATAGCTATTAGATAGATTAGTTGGGACTGTAATTGTTTCTTATAGGAAAAATAAAGAGTGAAATATGATTTTGTTTTATTTTATTCTATCAAAACATTCATAAAAATAAGAAAAAAAAATTATAAAATTAATGGAACGCTAAAAGATCGTATAGATAAATAAAAAATATAAGTTTTTTATTTACTTATCTTTAACGATCAACATTTAGAATTTTAAAAAAAAATGTCCATGATAAAGAAAAAATATTTTTTTGACTTCTCAAACAGCCTAAACGTCTTGCTCCCCGTTGACGTGAATATTTTAGTGACCTTCAATCCATCAGTGCAAGCCCACATGAAAGGCCCAATATGTTCTTTTCGATGGGCTTATGGTCGCTCGGGAGCATTTGAATTGATACGAGAATAAATTCTTATTTCTGCCTTTATTATTCAGATCAAATTTTCAAACCACATAAAATGCGTGAAACTACTCAATTTTATTCTCTATAATAAGATTTTCCTCCTAATGGCACGAACATATTATTCCTCCATTTTTTTTCTTCTTTAATTTACTCTATTAAAATATTTAATATTAGTAAATACACGAGTAACTATAAGCTTTTAGCATTTGCTAACTTTTGCACAAAAGTGTAATGTTATATATAACTGATAATAAAATATAATATTATCATATTTTAAGTATTTGAGTTTGTAAATATTACTTAACTATTATATTATCAGAATTACTGGATAATAATACATTAAATATTGAGAAATATTAACTAGTCTTTGCATATATTAGTTAATTATTATAACAAATTGCCAATCTAAATGCCAAGATTGAACATTTATTGGCTAGGATGCATATCGTCGTGCCTTATTGCTAGACTAGTCGGATTAATCAATATTTATATGTTTCATACTTATTTAATATTTAATATTTATAAAAAAAAGTAACGAATTAAATATTATTTTATATAATTAAAATTATTGTAATACGAATATTTCGTCATTGTTTATTTGATTTAACAATTAGAATTGTGCTTTTTTATTTTCTTTTATATAATTAATAATTTATTATATAATTAAATAATGTATTTATTATTTTTTATTTCATATACAATTATTTATGTTAATCATTGAAATGCCAATTAACCAAACAACACAATAATTTATCTTGTTCAACACAGCACCTTTGTTCTTACTATCATAATTGATCCATGTACCGATCATTTCCTTTGTGTTTAGCATCAACCTTTTTTTCATACTATATAAAATATCTTATATATATATATATATATATATATATATAATATAGCTGAGCAACAACATCTATTCTCCCCTATTCTCCTTGCGTATCTGGGCTATCATTTTTTATTTTTTCTATTTTTTCCTAATTTTTTCTCTCTCTTTCTTTTCAAGCATTAATTAACATGTTGATACAGAAAACTCTTAAAATTCTAGCAATTAATGTGAATTATTCTCAACAATTGATGCCCTGACTTTTTAGAACTTGCCAAAATTTTATAAATCAATTTTTTATTTTTTATTAATTTGCACCATTTAATTTCAACTCCTTACATTCCATCAATTAATAATATACCCTCATATAGTTTTTGATATTTTATTTCCTTTTCTCTTTTTTCCAACACGTCAAATTCTATTTTTTGACCCTCATATAGTTTTTGATATTTTATTTTCTTTTCTCTTTTGCCCACCAAATATTAATTTGTATTACTTTTAAATTCAACACGTCAAATTTCAATTTGCATTTGATCATTCTTTTTTATCAATTTTTTGAGTTTTTTAAATATTTTTTAGAAATTAAAACGTCTTAATGATGTTACCCAATTGAATGCCCCTTTGTTAATATTATGAATTTGTGGAGTCCTAACATATTCGTTCCACATCAATCTCTTTGTATGGCACAAATCAACATCATAATTAATATATTTCATCTTAATAAGATTAATTTTTCAACAACGATAAGACTTCTGATAATTAATTTTGCTGGAGTCTTAACTTTTAAAATGTTTCCTATATATATAGCACGTACTATATAGCAGTGTGCAATTCATGCATAAATCGAGAGACATGTAGAAGTGTAGATAGATGGCCAACACCACCAAGAAGTTTACGCTGAAGCTAATGTTGAATAGGGCTGCCAACAAGGTCATTTATGCAGAAGCTCCCAAGGAAGTTGTGGACTTCCCCTTCTGTGTCATTGTGATGTCGTTAGGCTCCATCGTCAAGCTCTTGGGGCTAAGTCACCGTCTCAAATATTCAGACTGTTAAAATGATATTGGTTGTTATATTTATATTCATAACAAATTTCTAATAATTTCTTATATACAAATTTTCATTTCAGTTATTGGGTGTAATGACTCATTATTGACTTTTCAGTTTTCAACATCTATAAAACTTTCGGTGATTAACTTTGTCGTCGTCTTAGCTTCTAAAAATTTTCCTATATATACTATAAAATAGTGTGCAATTCATGCATAAATCGAGAGACCATACATCGACAACCAACATACTTATATACATCCCTTGACAATCTCCTCTACAGGAATCTTGACGTTGTTAGCTATGGCGATCAGAGAGACGTTGGTGCCTTGGATGCGAGTATAGCATTCTGCCAGTGTTGGTTCAAGGCCCTCAACTTCACAAAAGCAGTAAAGCAATGTGTTGCGAAACACCAAGAATATAAGTAAAATAAGATTACGTTAATTAAGTTGTCTTCTTTCATAAGTTTATGATTTTTTTTGAAGTTTCGGATTTCGTTGCTTCGGGGAATCAATGTGTGTTCCATTGGAACTCTATGTTAGTATCTACTAGGAGTCTTTCAAAAGTCCTTATTGCACTTTTAGTTACCACAGTACTTTGATATGTCTTTGCCGGTCATCGTACAATTGAGTTATTTTTCTTATAACATCATTATCAAATGGCCTTTCTAGGTTTGCTTGCAACTTAAAGCATGAGACATCAACAATGTTCTAGCCTCCTAATTATATCGTTATTATCATCATCGACGTCAAAAAAAATTAAATTTTAATGATAATGTGCCTAAGCTTATACTCTTTTTAAAAATCTTACAATCTAAATAGAGAACTTTCTTGCACTTTCATGAGCATATTTTTTAAATAGTGTATATAAAATTTAAATATATTATAATAGATTAAAATCACAAACAACATGTAATGCCTGATCTTACAATCTAACTATGAAATATAAATGTGTTATTTAGATTAAAATCACAAACAACATAAAATCAATAATAAAATAGCTGACCAGACTAACTATTTTATAGAAACCATAAATATTTTGTCTAGAGTCTTTCTTACTCGCGTGAAACATGATCTCATTGGATAGTGAGCGGAAATCCGGACTTGTGAGAGGTATTCACCTTTGAAGTAATTACCTATGACATAAACAACAAAATTCTTTATGTTCATCAGTCTTCTGTCAATCCTGTGGTCACCTGATCATCACCCTCCATCAGCTCAGACAAACTCTTGGGCGCTCATTCGTCTTCTCACCAAGACTCTGGACGTCATTTGTCTTCACCTGATGTCAACCGGTCATCCGCACTCAACCTGCGGTCGACCACTCATCCCCCTGCCTTCTGCTTTGGTCGTCCACTGTCTCCACCCTGAGCCCTCTGGACGTCCACTCTCAGCCTTCACCTTATGTCAATCGGTCGCCCGCACTCAACCTGCGGTCGACCACTCATCCCCATGTCTTCTGCTTTGGTCATCCACTATCTCCACCATGAGTCCTCTGGACGTCCACTCTCAACCTTGGCAG
>LTAE01004402.1:12884-32571 GCA_001647135.1 Pontederia paniculata | reverse complement strand
ATGAAGACTCTGAATCGTACAAAGATTACATATTATCTTTTAACGTAGAGGAGAAGGAGTCTTCAAGAATCGTCCGATCAGCGAAACCGACTTCGATAGGTGGCCCGTTTTCTTCCAAAATGGCCAGAGTTGGCAGGTTGTATAATTTGAGTTCAACACGACTTTGACACGGCTGGTGTTGACGTCATCATTGACACGTGGTGTCTTCTGAGTGGTTGAAACAACCGTGTTGACGTGGACAAGTCGCTGCAACGAGCTGACGTGGCATCCCAAAACGGCCAGAGTTGCAGAACACGGTCCAAATTGATGATGGAAATTGCATCCGCTGATTACTGGGTAGGACACGAACCGTTTTGTACCTAAAACGGCCCAAGTTGGTCTTTGAATTCTTTAAAGCTTCGGCCATTCGCTGTTTAGTTCGAATTCTTCATAGTTTGGGCTTCTTTTTCCTGAAAATCACACCAAAGAGAATATTTGAGTAATTTCTGACTCATAGGTAAAATATAAAGAATAAAATACTAAAATGATAAATAAACCTATACTAAATGCCTAAAAATGATATGAAATAGATGCGTGCAACATGTATATTTTTGCTCGCATCAAACATAAGAGGAGAGAAGCACTCGTAATTTTATTTTCTCTCTCCAAAAACCCTAGCCACTATACCTTTCTCTCTTCCTCTCCCATCAGGTGTTTAGGTAAGAACCTTTCTCTCCCATGGCCCTTTCTCTCTCTTTCTTCTCTTCTCTCACCATAGGATGATGTCAAATCCATAGAAGAATGTGAGAAAGATCTATAGCAGTTGCGGAGCAAGGAGGAGAAGATCAACGTAGATCCAATCCCTAAAAACCCTACATGATTCAGTATGTAAATAGGCGGATCCAATAGATAGATTTTTCATGATAGATAAACTGCATGTTATGGTTTATGCTAGAAGATTATGATGAATAGGCTATTTAATACATGATAAATTGCCTAGATGAACATGTTAATTCGGCCAAAAATTAGTTCATTTATGTGCAATATATTTAATTATTTTAATTAAGAACACAGTGACGACACATGGACCACATCTCCTCCAACGTGGCCGGCACCCGCTAAAATGATGTCGCGTCATCGGCGTGTGCCTGATAAGTCGACGTGACACAGTGCGTGTCCATCCTGGACACGGACTGCGTCCGTAAACACGAACTTGTTATGCCGGGACACGGTTCGAGTCCTCTTTGGACGGCCGCATCCTTGGCCGGAACCCTAACACCACCATTTCGTGGAACGCGGTCTGATGCACTGGACACGACTTGTGTTACTTGACTTAATGATCATGTTTTGGAATAAAATATAATTGATGAATCAAGATGTAACACGGTCCGTGTTGAACCAGACACGATCCGCGTCAGCTTCAGAAGATGAACTAAACCCTAAATTGTTACAGTCATATAAACAGACTGAATTGATAACACTGACGCATTGCCCTAGCGTGTCGGCCAATGTAATTTAATAAAATATAATCGATGAATCAAGATGTAACACGGTCCGCGTTGAACCAAACACGATCCACGTCAACTTAAGAAGATGAACTAAACTCTAAATTGTTACAGTCGTGAAAATGAACTGAATTGATAAAACAGCTGCATTGCCCTAGAGTGTCGGCCAATGTAATTTAATGAAGAGAATAATTGATGACGCAACCCGCGTCAGAGAACAGACACGGCCCGACAAATGACTTGCGTTCTAAGAGGTTTACTTTATTGTACACAGATGTAAAGATGGAACATGAATCGTGTCTTCACCCGACACGACCCGCATCATCTCAGAAATTACGTGTTCGACCATTGATACTAGCGGCAAACACAGATCATGTCCGCCCCGGACATGGCCCATGTCGACGCTGCTGAGATGATTAATGGTGATAGTTATTTTCCAATGTTAAGAATTATTATGTGGACAATATAAAACACAACCATGCTTCACCTAATCAAATATTGTGATCATCATATATCGTTAAAGTTTTGAGAGCGCAGTGATGTTAAAGATATGATGGGTAGGATAGTTGCCACCCAGTTTCTATTGCTTGGCCCCTCCCTGCCCTGCAACGAAATGATTTCTTGAGCATCATATATGGTCATGACTTGTGCACCCCCATTGATCTATGAAGAGACCTCCAAAACTCATGAGCAATTCAAAGTCACCAAAACAATCCTCAAAATCATTTCAAAATCACTAAAGGGATAAGACAAGAATAACAAAGATAATCACTATGCCTAAATACTATATTGATATATTGCATTAGTGGAATTAGAGTTTCTATTGATGATGATTATTGATTGATGATAGTTATTAATGATTAATTATTGAAATATGAAATATGATCTATTTATGAAAAGTAAGATGATTAATGAAAGTCAAAGAATGATGATAATGTAGAGTAATTGATGTTTGGTGACAATCATAGCTTACTCCTTATGTAAAATATGCTCAGAGTGATTGATTTTTGACTACTAGTCATAGTTCACTCTTGATGTCAAGATGTTATGAAAGATGATATGTAAGATGAAAGACATGTAACGATGATTGAAATAAGCATGAATAAGAGGAGGATCAAGATTATGAAGATAAATAAAGAATGAAATAAAGCTAATTATTGAAAAAAAGAAATAATTAATTATTTGATTTTACCATTAGCTTATTATTGCGTTTATTTATCATATTATGCTTATTTATTGTTGTCTTATATATCGGACTTCATAGCTTATGTGATACTTCTTTTTTCTATATTGGATCCTGCAGTTGAGTAGTTTGTAGTTACAGGATGCCGATGGTGCATAAGGCGACTGATACTCGTGATGACTACTATGTTGCACATGATCTTACTAATGTCTTTTTTTAGTCTTTTCTATTAAGTTGTTATAGTTAGACTTTTGAGACAGTAAGATTTCTCCCTATTTTCTTTTATGTTATAGAAAGAGTTTTAGATTTTAAATTTTTTTATTTATTCCGTATTTTATTGACTGGTCATGATAGTCGACTTTAAAATCAAGATATATATGTATCTCGTAACGCTCTCAGAAGGACATTCTGTCATGTGGCGAAATGTGCTTTTAAGAGCGTTACATATATAATAACAATGAAAAAAAGATAATTTCTTCACTTGTAATTGGCCCTCAACAAGGAGAGAGCCATGGCCGTGGTCCCCGCCCCGCCAACCACTACGGCAGCTTGACGAGGGGCAATAACACTCACAACCACATCAAGAGCCACCATGACTAATGAAAATAGACCTCATCTGGAGTGGTAAATATTTTTTTTTTCATTTAAGGAGGTATAGATAGGGATGAACATCAAATGAATCAAGTTCGATGATGGATTGAGAATTCTAATTCATGGTCAATACGTATAGTCGTTAGCACTGCATGACTTGAAGAATCTATGTCACTTCTCGAATACTGGGATGACAAAGATTTGTTCTGAAATTCTTAATAAATAAAAAAATGTGATGTTTGCGAGAAAAATAAAAAGACAAGAAAGAGGAAAATTAACTTGCTTCAAGAATATAAAATAAAATCACAAAAGAGAAAATAAAAGCAGGATATTGAAAAGAATGAAATGTGCTTTCACTAACATTGGTGGTCAAATTGATGATCCGTGAAGCAATCAGCTCTTCATACAACCCCGAAGAATGAAAGATTTCTCAAAAGTGGAAGTTACGAAGGAGAAAAAAAGGAGAAAATCAAGAAGAATTGCATAAAAGTAAATAAATTGAAGACCTCATCAATTTGTTATTTTCACAAGGTAATGAAGTATACAATAATTGATGGGCCCATAAAAATTCTTTCTGAATAAACCATGTCAATTTTTTTTATCCTATAAAACCATAACACTATGTTTCAATAGACCTAAGCCATATACTCATTTTTTTTTCTTTATCTTCATTAAAAAAATGTTTTGCTTGGCCTCTTATCTCATTTATCTTTTTCTAATTTATATACGCTGCGAACCTCCGATAGAACTACTATACTAATATATATTCGAGATAAAGACATACTAATATTCTTCTTATTAAATTAATAATTTTATGAATAAAATTCGAAATTATTAATTTCATCATTTCTGAAATATAACTTCGTTAAATAATTATGCGAATTAATATCATTTATCTTTAGCGATATGACTTTCATGGCATCAGTATTGCTAAATTGACAAGGAACGTTATTATAAACTGTCATAATTTATTATTCTTACTTTTGCACTTTATTATTTTTTAAATATTTTTCTAATTTTCTCTCAGGAGATCACTCTTCTAAGTTTATATTAAAAAATAGAAAATCCGAATAAATTAATCCCTCAGCATAAAGTCCAGTTTTTTTTCTAATATCGACCTCATTTTTTTCAATTCTATTCTATTATGGCATTGCCTGTAATAAATATCAAATATTATATATTTCCGTCTTCTAAAACCCACCTCCTCTTTGAATAAATTGGGCGAGGAAGCAACCTCTCGCGACTTTTCCTTTTTTTTTTCTGCAGTAGGGTTCGACTCGCGGAGCCATTTTTGCTCCTCCCCCTTCCGAATTCCTCGAATAGACGGCGTCGTTCTTCTAATAGATGGCGAGGTCGCTTGCGGAGGTCAAATTTCGTGAAGTTTCGAAGCTTCCTCTTCATTTATATTTTGATCTGCGCCCGTTCTTTTCCAATCCCATTCGTTGTTCTTGGTGATTGGATTGCATAAGAAAGATTTGACATTTTTGTGGTAACAATTGAGATTGTGATGATTCATTGCGCATTGTATGATCTTGGGGACTTTGTAGGCTGCAGGGTTTGTGGAACTTTGGGCTTGGAAGTAATCCGATGAGGGGATTCTTGTGTTGTACGCCTGTTTTTTTTACTGGTGATTTGGTTACGTTTGAAGATTTAGGTTGTTGTTCGATGTTCGAGTTTAATTGTTGTCAAAGCCCACGGCAAAACTAGGGATGGATTTGAATTCGTTGCATCATCAACCTTCATCTCTTTGCTAGAGAAAAGAGAGGTCTTCCTGTGGATTCTAATTACCAAAATTGATGGGAGGTAGTGATAGTAATTTTGTTGCTTACTATATAATTGAGTTATAGTTTCAAGGTTGGTTGAATATTTGATGTTAATGTCAATTGGATAGAACTCTAATTAGAATTCCAATTCATAAGCTAACATCGGACTTGTATTTTTTTTCTTCTTAATTCCAATGTTTCTCTAGCTCCAGGAATTTGACCCTTGTCTCTATTGGTTTATGCTCTAACTTTAAATTATTGATGATATAGAGGGGGATGGATAAAGTGGACAAAAGAGGCTCACATTTTCCAGTCCTTTTTCGTCTCGATGTAGATCTTCGGAGGTTTTTATTGAGTTTATGATGTTGCCGCTTCTTACCTTTGTTTCTTTGTTTTCTGCGCAACTCGGTGGCCTTAGTGATGTAAATATTTTCCAGAAAAAAGCCATAAGTTTTTTAGAGAAACAGAAAACAAGAAAGGATTTAATCTTCCTGCATATCCTAATTACAAAAATTCGATAAAATTATTTGACCAAAAAAGTTCATTGAAATGATATCACTAATTGTTTTCTCGCTTACTATGTGATTGAATACTAGTTTTCGCTTTGGTTGAATATTTAGTGAAATTGCAAATTGGATTTGAACTCTACTGGCCAATTAGAGTTGCCTTTTTAAAGTTATAATTTTAATTAAAACATTAGTTTTTGTTACTGGTCAGGTAATTTGACACTGGTGTCTTTAGGTTTGTGGTAAAACTTTGGATTACTTACTATATTTTCCTTCTATAAAGTTTTGTGTTTAATCTATTATGATTCTACTTATATCTCACTTTCTTTTTTGTTTTGTGTATAACTTTTTATGGGATTTTGCATATAATTTGTTGACCTCAGTGAACCAGCTCTTTTTTCTAGAAACAATTTCGTAGTTTGGAATCCGTTTCAGTTCAAGTAATCAATAAGGCATTCTTGCTAACATTATGGTGATCTTCAATATCACATATATGGAAACCAACTGTGAGAACTGTTGTTAGAAATTAAGTTTGAATTTCTGTAAACTATAGATCTTGTTTTCGTGGTCTGTAAAAGAGAGGGAAAAAGAATTATCTTGCTAAGGATCCTAATTTCAAATTTGATGGGATGGTAATGATAGTAATTTTCTTGCTTATCGTTTGATTCAGTTATAGTTTCGGAATTGACTGCGTATTTATGTTATTGCAACTGGATATGAACTATATTAACCAATTAGAATTGACTTTCAAAAGCTACAATTACACTCATAACCTGTTTTTTCTTTTGCTTATTCCAATATTTTTTCTAGGTCAAGGAATTTGGCCATGCTGTCTATTTGTTTATGAACAAATTTCAATGTTTTTGGTCGACTTTATGATGCTGTTGCTTCTTACCTTTGTTTCTTTTTGTTTTCTGTGTAACTCGGTGGTCTTAGTGATGTAATTTTTTTCCTGAAACAACTTAGGTTTGTTAGAGAAACATCAAGCAAAAAAGAATTTAGTCTTCCTACATAGCCTAATTACAAAGCTTGATAAAATTGTTTGACCAAGAAAATTCCTGAAATGATATCATTAATCATTTTCTTACTTACTGTGTGGTCGAATAATAGTTTCCTTTGGTTGAATATTTAGTGAAATCACAAATTGGATTGAACTGCGTTAACCAATTATGGTTGCCTTTCTAAAGCTATAATTGTAATTAAAATATTGTTTTTTTGTTACTGGTCAGCTAATTTGACTGTCTAGAGGTCTGTGGTAAAACTTTGGATTACTTACTATATTTGTCATCTATATCTTTTGAGTTTTTTATGTAATATATTATGGTTCTACTTATTATATCAGTTTCTCTTTTGTTGTGTATAATTATTTAGGCGATTTTGTATATAATTTGTTGGCCTTGGTGAAGCAACTTTTTCTTTTCCTAGTAACAATTTTATGGTTTGAAATCCATTTCAATTTTAGTAACCAATAAGGCATTGTCACTAACATTATGGTGATCTTCAATGTCACATCTATGGGAACCAATTGTGAGAACTATTATTAAGACATTAAGTTCGAATCTCTATAAAATACAATAAATCTTGCTTTCATTGTATGTAAAATAGAGGGAAAAAGAATTTTGTCTTCCTACGGATCCTAATTACTAAATTTAATAGGATGGTAATAATAGTAATTTTCTTGCTTATTATACAATTGAATTATAGTTTCGGAGTTGATTGCGCATTTAATGCTATTGTCAATCGGGTATGAACTCTATGTTGGAAATTCTCCCCTTGAATTCTTATGTATGAATTGAATAATCTAAGCCAATCTCGTGCGCACAAAATAATACGAGGCAAAAAAGATACTAAATTCTACGTGAAAAACTCTCCAACAAGAAGATAAAAAATCATAGGACAATCACAGAGCAATTTTATTATATTAAGAACGAATTACAAAGTCTTTTAGATTTTTACTCAAACATGAAATAATAATTCAATGAGAATAAATCAACATATGTCCTCTGAAAAATTTTGAAATAATCAATATGAACGATATCACCAGACTTTTTATGACCACAATATCAAGAAACCTTCAGAGATCCTCCTAATTTGGCTCTATTCTTGATTTCTCGCTCTCCAAGAAGAACTCTTCGTCTTCTCGAAAGTCCTCTCTTCTATCCTCACCACTAAGAGAGATTAATCCCTCTTTTTTCTATGACATCCAGAGATTAAAAAGACCCCTTTTTTTCTCTTTTTGTTTCTCAGCCACCCTTTATTCTACTTCTCTAAGGAGAGAGAAATCTTATTTATTTCATGTGGGTATTATAATCTATCTTCAACTCAAACACATAAGTTAATTAGGTTTAATTTAACTTAAATCTTATTTCAGTCTTTCATGGGCTTAAAGCCCAACCAACTAGAATTGCCTTTCAAAAGCTATATGACCGTGCTGTCTATTGGTTTATGCTCAAACTTTAAATTACTGATGATATTTGTCATGCAAATCTTTTGATTTTTTTGTTTGACTCTATGATGTTGCTGCTTCTTACCTTTGTTTCTTTTTGTTTTCTGTCTCATGATGGTTTTAGTGATGTAAGTTTCTTCCAGGAACAGCTTAGGTTTGTTAGAGAAGAAAGGAAGAAAGAATATAATCTTCACGCAGATCCTATTACTAAAATCGATAAAATTTTTGGACCAAAGAAAATTCGTTGAAATGTCACCACTAATCATTTTCTTGCTTACCATGTGATTGAATATTTGTTTCATAGTTGGTTGAATATTTAGGGAAATGCAAATTGGATTTGGACTCTATTGACCAAATAGAGTTGCCTTTCTGAAGTTATTTGTAAAACATTTGTTTTGGTTACTAATAAGGTAATTTGACACTGGTGTCTATAAGTTTACGGTGAAACTCTGGATTACTTAGTATATTTAGTATCTATATCTTTTGAGGTTTTGATTTAATCTATTGTTATTCTACTTCTCCGAGTTTTTTTTTCTCGTTTTGTGCATAATTTGTTGCAGAAACAATTTCATAGTTTGAAGTCTATTTTAGTTGAAGTAATCAAATAAGGCATTCTCATTGACTATGATGATAATCTCCAATGACAATCGATGAAAACCAACTGTAAGAACTATTAATAGACATCAAGTTTGAATTTCTATTAAATACAAAAAAATTGCTTTCCTTGTTAGTGAAGTCTAACATTAAAATATATCAACATGATTGGATACGATATAGATCATGTTAATAAAGAAAATTGTTGAAGCAAGATATGATATGTAATCAAAATTATAGATTTGATTTGGCTTTTCTTCTATATATTGTCTGTTCTTTATTTATTGTGACTTGTACAAATAATCCTGCAAGGATGCTTATATTGTAGTTGATCATTCATGGAACAAATGATGATATTGATCATATATGAATAATGATCCGTAGAGTTAGTATGGCCAAATAGAAGTGTTCCCAAATCAAGATTTTGACATTTGTATTTAATGAAGCTGAGGATGCAAAACATATCTACAAATGATCCCTCAATTAAATTCATATTTCTTCTTTCTAATGGCCTCCCTGTGGCATTACTTTAGTTTGAAACTAAAGAGGAAAACCTATATATGTAGTTAGACTACTTCTTTGTGACCTCTAATGCGTATTGTTTTTTACGTGAAGCTAGAGAGTCTAACTTGTTTTGCAAGGGTTCTATTAATACTTTAAAAGGTTACTAATCTAAATGATCCTTTAGGCTTTGTTTGTTTTCTAAAAAATAAAATTCAAAGGAAAATAAATCTTTATGGAAGTGAATTTTTGACGAGTAGTTTTTTTTTCCGGCTATGTTGAAAATATAAACTAATTATTTTTTGTGTGCAAGGAAAGTACGAGGAGGAAATCAAGTGGATACATTTTCCAACAATTTTTTTTTTAAATTTGGTAACTCAGTATCTTTTTCCGTTGGTCGACTTTTTTGTTGCGATCTCCAAAAAATACAGGTTTGAAGGAGCCAAATTGTGTGATTGTGCTTCAACACATATTTTTCAAGACTTAGAAATGTAAAACTTATCTATTCTCCATATTGCATATTCTGAAGTGAAATCCACAATACGTTTGAAATGCCACTTTTTGGGTCGTCAGTATTGACAATTATAGTTTGTAATGAGTGAACCACAAACTGTAATGATTCTGTATCATTTTAGTCTACAACAATCCTTCATGCAGCTTGCTTTCATATTTGCAACTAGGCTAACCATCCTAATCTTAATATCTCTATGTCACCAATCACAGCTATATCAGCATTGTGGAGCATCAGAAGTATGGTTTCTTCAGCAGGTATCACCAGAACTGAAATCTGAAATCATGACTGTCAAATTTGTCTAACTGATATACTGTCACAAAGCTTCAGGGAAAATAGAACAAAAGAATCAAACTGCAGGCACCGACCAATGATAATCTTATATATTATTAGTTCTTTCGTCATATATTTGGTGATGTGAATACTGAATGAGAGTTTAGACTTAAGGTCATGGTTCTAAATTAGATCCTTAATACGTATTTTATGTATTATTACATTTTTCTCATCCTTTTTTTTTGTTTGTGATCACGAAACCATAATTTAGATATCTGATCACGGTTTTAAATTTAGATACTCATTATGTAATCTTTTTGTGCCTGCATGCAGTTGCATTATCTCTCTCTTTGGCTCACCAATGTGCCAACCAGACCTTGTTTGCATGATGCATCATATAGCAAAGGTATGATTGAAATAGTTTCGTAGAGCAAGTTGATATTATCAGAATACTTCATGTATCATTTCTCTGCAACAATCCTTCGAGCAGATTGTTTTTATAATTTGCAACTAGGCTAACCACCCTATGCTTAGTATCTGTATATGTCACTATCCACAACTATATCAGCATTGTGCAATTACGAAGTATGATTTCTTCAGCAGGTATCATTGTAACTAAAGTTTGAAATCGTAACTGCCAAATTTGTCTAACTGATACACTGTAACATAGCTTCAGGGAAAAGAAAACAGAAGAATAAAAATGCATGCACTGGTCAACTATAATTTTATATATTATTAGTTTTTAAGTCATACATTTGGTTATGTCAATACTACAAGAGAGTTTACACTTAAGGTCATGGTTCTAAATTCTGATCCTTAGTATGTATTTTGTGTATTATTACATTTTTCTCATCTTTTTTGGTTCGTGATCGCTAAAACATACTTTAGATATCTGATCATGATTTTATATTCTGGCACTCATAATGTAATCTTTTTGTGTCTGTATGCAGTTGCATATCTCTCTGTTTGGCTCACCAATGTGGTGGCCAGACCTTGTTTTTGTGATGCATCATATAGCAAATGTATGATTGAATAATTTCCTAGAGCAAGTTGATAATTTTCAGAATACTTGTTCACATGTTGAAGCTAAGCAAACATCAGTAATTGATTACCTACATGTTTTTTCACAGTCTTGAAACAAATAGATAATATCTGAAAGTTTGTTCAACTCCTGACGCTTGTATGCATACGGCAAGGTTAGCATTATTTTATCTAGTTCTTAATACATTTTTTTACAGTTTATTTCCGTTATGACCTTAAGCAATGGATCCAATGGAATAGATGTTTGTCAATTTTCATTTTCTGATCGGGATGAAAGAAGGGTAAAAGGGGGAAAGGAAAGAACGTTTAATGATTCTCCTCTATTTCTCTCCAATACACTTTTTTTCTTTTAACGTCAAAATAGAGTGTAGAGAAAGGAAAGACATTATTAGAACACACTTTTTTATTTGAATCTTATTTAGTTAAATATATAAACATGCAAATGAAGAATATATTTATTCAAATAAAATATCACTTAACTTTCATTCACCTCCTTTGTCCTTAGTTATATCACTCAAGATTATTCTTTTCACGTTCATTCTCTTTCATTCCCTTAACCTAATTTCTTTTATCCTCCATTACCTTTGTTTTCCTTTCACGAGTCTCCAACCAAGTAGACCCTTGGCAAAGAGAACAAGTTTATGTGCATCGAGTCAATCAAACCCAGCAAACTTACATGTTATTTTCTACTATTATCCTCTAATACTCGCATAATGAAATTGTCCTCAAAAGTTGATCAAATTCCAAGTGATGCCATCGTGAGGGGTTAGGAGAATTTTTATGATGATATAGAAGTACTATTATTAATGAAGGAGAACAAGTTCATGCACATCGATGCCATTAAAGCCATCTGTTTGTATTGCTATAAACTGAACATTTACAGAATTTACCCTATTACTAATAGATGTTTGCTTTTGGCTTTTCCAGACGTTTGTGACATCAAACTGTTCTGGCAACTCTCACTTTGCTTGTACATTCTAGTGCTGGTACCATGGTGACGCTTTGGATTCTGCATACAGATTTGACAGATAAACTTTGAAGGTACATCATCAGAGTCATTGATCCCAATGCATCTTGTGTGTTGCCAAACGCCACATACATCACATGCTAACATTCTCTCACCATCATCATCTTTGGCTCCACATGCACAATCTACAGTCCAATTTTCTGTTCCCTTCTCTGACCGGAACTGCTTGAACAAATATTCAGAATCATAACATTTTCCTCGAACTCGGCAGGTAGCAATTTCTCCGAGAAGAAACTTAACTTGAGTAGTATCACTAATGGCTTCATAATTTACTAGCTGTTGCACTTGCAATCTTTGAAAAATCAAGTATGTCTCGTGAAATGCTTTTTTTGCTTCATACTTGAGGTCTGCAACTGTGGCAGTTATGGGAAGCATCAAAAGTTCTGGTGGAGGAGCTGAGTAATCCTTTGGGTGGTCAACAAGCTCCAGATGGCACCACATCCGAAGTGCAGGCAAGTCTGAAGCTATCAAACCATTATAATCATCATAATGTTTAATGAATTGCTTGCAGTCAAGAATCTTCTGTGCAGAGCTTTGAGCAGATGCCCATGTTGACTGTGGTTTGTACGGTTGCATCGTCATAGGATTGAGAAGGGTATTGTAGAAGAACTTGAGGTCGCTAATAAGATGCTCCTGAAGATGCCCAGGGCATCCAACGGAAAATCGATCGTTTGCAGCAGGTTGCAATCTACAGAGTTGAAATAACATAATCAAACTGTCACTATGGTAACTAGATTTGTGCAGTTACAATGGCCTTACCTGTATTCTGTGGAGCTTGTCTCATCATTGTATCTGACAACAATGGTTGAGCCTTCATGTGTTGATTTGCCCTCAAACCAAAACCGCTTAAGGCAATAATCCATAAGGCCCTCTGCTCCAATGGATCGGAAGGTTGCACCTTTGAGAGCTCGCCACGTCACCCATTTAGATCCTTTAACAGCTTGGAGGATTTTCATGATTGCCTCATCTGCATGCCTAACTTCTTGCTCTGACCATGCATGCACAACATTGGGCCCTGACCATGTCTGGGACAATTGTTTAGCTTCCATTAAAGACTCACCTTCCTCGTGGCATTGCCGAATGAGCTTTGTGATGAAACAGAACAAGTCCTTGAATGTCTCTAGTTTATGATCAGATAGAGACATGTAAAATTCAATCGTATTATGCAGCTGATTCTGATGCTGTTGGAGTGAGAAAAGAGATAATGGAATGTTGGATAGATTCTCCACAGAGTTTTGATAAGCTTCAGCTGTGAGAGCAAAGCTGCCAGCACCAAACTGATAACCCCATTCTCCATACCAAGAATGACCCGAAGTCACTGCATGGAGGAGTCGATACTCCATGCCATACTTCTTGGAAGCATCCATAACGCTCACCTTTCTGTTCAAGATGTTAGTCAGATGGCTGAAATGCTCACACAGTAAAGTGAGTAGATAAATATTATTAATCTAGTTAATAACACATTCTTTACTCAGTAATATGTTAGGTATCGTCTAATTGAAATATACTAATAATTGCATTTCACCCTTTAGGCGATATTGGATTTACAAGGGTTGTCTTGAGCCATCATCTCAGCCAATTTAGAGGTAAATGATATTTCTTCAACATTAACTACACAGCAATTCAGTTGTAGATGTTTTTTCAGCTGTTATATCAACCAACCACACTGTAGGGATTGCTGCAGTTCACACTTGCACACAGACGAATAAATTGAAGAATTCCCTTAATGCCATTCCTTGCATGACCATTTTTATATAATATTTTATTCAACACCAAAATATTGGTGCTAAAGCCTGTCACACGATAAAATAGTCATGAAAGGATTGGTAATAGGCACATCCTAGATTTGAACTCGTCATTTTGGGCTGTTATCACATGATAAGAACCAACCACACTGTAGGGATTGTTGCAGCGCACGCATGCAAAGAAATGAATAAATTGTACTCATGTTGCATATGCAGCAAAGTTTCGTTTTTACATTTCATGGTTTATGAGAAATAGAATTGGCTCTTGATTAATCTTAATGATCTGATATACGTTGAGCACAAACAATCCTAATGGAAGGAAGTTGAGAGCTTTCTAATCATAAAATCACAACAATTTAATAGGCTTTGCTTCCAGCTCTATACACTGCATTTAGCATCAATGAGGTCCAAGTAATGTTCCAAAGCCAGTGTACCCTGTGTAATGGACAATCTTGTGGTTGGAACACGACTTTCCAGTCTTCCACAAAATGATAGTCATGTAATCACTAGCTCGATAATGTTTTTTTTTTACCTTTTTTCTAAAGGTATTGAACAATGTTTTCTCCGATTTCTGTACCGAGTTGAACCTCCCTTGGCAAGGAAGGCAGCAATAAAGAACCACAACCCGCTCAAAATAATAAGCATTGGACAAATCTCTGAGGCAAAGGAACAATATACAAGGCATACCTGACATGAAGCGATTTACACAGTCGATCCCAAAACTCCATGAGATCACGACCCGTGAGGATCCCGGAGCCACCCTCCCGGCCATTGACCCTGAGAAGGTGCCCGTACCCGTTGGCATGCACTACACCATGAAGCAAATGGGTAGTATCTTCCAACAACGGGAGGCACGCCCGATCTTCCAGCACACCAGTGGTCATCTCATGGTCACAGGAACACCTACGACGAACGTCAAAATCACCAATCATATGTTATTCATAGTTATCATCGTACTCTGAAATGTTGCTTAAAGCGCCCTCTAATTTTAACTTTTTTTTTCCTCATTTGCTGACAGTTATGTACACAAAGTTCAGACCTTGTTTCCGCGAAGTGCCGCGGAATCCCACAGTTGCAGCAGAACGTAACTGGGTTGCCCCCGTTCCGGATTATGAAATGGTATCGCTTGGTGCACACTGGGATCCAACTCCATCCTGTTCCATCCAAAAATCTCAGATCAGAAATTTCTCAAAATAAATAGAAAGGGAAAATGCTCCCAAAAACATGAACGGGAGAATTCCAATAAATTTTCAGCAGTCAAAGCAACATTTTTTACCTTGAACTTGCAACACGTCTACCTGAGATAATACTTGTTTAATAATAAATAAGTAATAAAAAAACATATCATCTCATGGGAAAATATAATATTATTTTTTGCAAACAAAAAAGGAAACAAAGATGTGGACAAGAAACCCGTGAGGGGGTCAATGAAAGCAGCAAAATGTATAATAATCTCCTTCACAAAACAGTAACAGAACTCGGCGAGATGGAGCACCCACCGACGACCCTGCAATGATCGCAGTACACGCTCGTCGAGCTCTCGACGTCCTCCTCGACGACGTCGAGCTCCACGATGTCCTCGTCTTTCCCGTCGCGGTCGTCGATCAGCAGCGGGATCCGCCACGACCTGAGCCGGGAGGTCGCCGGGGACGCGATGCGGGCGTACTCCGATGCGAACGGCCTCACGGAGCACCGGAACGGCCCGTCGATTCCGTCGACAGCGGACGGGAACGAAGCGAAGTCGTGCAGGTCGGCGGTCACCCTCCAGGGGCGCTTCATCCTCCTCAGCAGCCTGCCGGTGACGCGCATGGCGTCGGTCCGCGCCATCCGATCTGCGCAGCGGGGGTGGAAAGGAAAGGTGAGGGGAATCGTTCGCGCCGGCGGCGGCGAGATGGGGCGGAGAAAACGAGAGGTAGGGCTCGGTGTTAGATCGCGTTAGATGAGTTAACGGTCGTTAGGGAGAGAGATAGAGACGGAGACGGAGACGGACGGCTGTGGTTGAGTTACGGTAACGAAGCGACGACACTTTTCTATGATTTCTCTCTCCTATTACGAAGGCGGTAAGAGGACCGGAGACGACGGGGGGTGTCGGCACCCCTGTCTATATATATTTATTTATATAAAAGTGGATGGGTGGTCTGTGAGGAGGGTCGGTATGGGGAGGCGATGGAATGTGGGATTACGATAATGCCCCCGAAGGAACGATAGAGCTGCTAGATATGGAGTATTTTTTCAGATAAGGTGGGGGTGTTTTGGGAATAATGGGTTTGTATGGTGTAGTCGCTGGGGATTCCGGGGGTAGGTGAAATGGGATCAGTTGTCCAGCCCAAACCCATATTTGTAGGTCCATGGGCAGTTAAGTTTTGGGCTGCTCCCGTTGTTTTTTTTTTCTCTCTTTTTTTTGGCTCAATTAGGCAGTGTGTTGAGATTTCACGGATTATTTATTTGTTTAACTAGAATTTAATCTCCTTAATGATGATAATTGGATTGTTTTTCAGTTGACCTATATATATGTATTTAAATTTATTTTATTGTGAAGTCATAAAAACACCTAAAACTGCTAGTAATTTTATTTTAAAAAAATAATTAGCACTGAATCCTTTTTCCTGAATTAAAAGTATTAATAATTTAATATTAATTTTTTTAATTTTTTTAATTTTTATTTTATTATATGGATTACTAATAATTTTGATTTAGTTCTATTTAGTATTATCAGGATTCAACCTCGACCGATTACCTTTTAGATCGGTCAAATCATCCAAATTTGATCACAATTGAGTTGGACCGTGATTTGAACCATTAGGTTCACTAATAAAATATGTGGTCGTGGGGTTTAAAAAATTCAAACTGAAAACTAATTTGGAAAGAAAAAAATAAATAGAAAGAATTGAATAGATTGTGGAATAAATGTACATAATCAATTACAATGAATAGAGGAATCAAAAGAAAATAAATGAAAAAAATAATTAAGAGCATTAAATGAATGAATTGTCATAGTAATAAATGAGTGGTTATGTAATTAATAACAAAATAGAAAAATCAATTCAATATTATGCATTATATTATAATGTAATATAGCTAAAATATATTAAATCAATATTATTTATTTTATTATATTAATATTCGATACGATCAAATGATTTAATCGGTTAAATCAGTTCAACTACAACCAGACCCTTTACCAATTTGGCAGTCAGTTCGAGTTTAACAACCTTAGGAGACTTTTCTTTATCAAGAATTTTTGTAGATTACTAGTATTTTGAACTTAAAATTACGTGAACTCATTAAATTATCTTATTTACTTATTTTAATTTATAAGTAATCTGAATTATCTAACAATGTAGATTGCCTATAAAATAGCAATCTTGATTACCAATGATGTCGATGTCTTTTAAGATTATCATCCAGATTGTAATCTTAGATGGTAATCTTGTTTTGGGAATAATGGGTTTGTATGGTGTAGTTGCTGGGGATTCCGGGGGTAGGTGAAATGGGATCAGTTGTCCAGCCCAAGCCCATATTTGTAGGTCCACGGGCAGTTGCGTTTTGGGCTGCACCCGTTGGTTTTTTTTTGTCATTTTTTTAGCTCAATTAGGCAGTGTGTTGAGATTTGACGGATTATTTATTTTGTTTAAGTAGAATTTAATCTCCTTAATGATGATAATTGGATTGTTTTTCAGTTGACCTATATATATATTTAAATTTATTTTATTGTGAAGTCATAAAAACACCTAAAATGGCTAGTAATTTTATTTTAAGAAAATATTAGCAAAGTATATTTTTTCCTGAATTAAAATTATTAATAATTTAATATTATTATTTTTTAATTTTTATTTTTATATATGAATTACTGATAAGTTTGATTTAGTTCTATTTAGTATTGTCAGGATCCGACCGTCGACCGATTACCTTTTAGATCGGTTAAATCATCCAAATTTGATCACAATTGAGTTGAATCGTGATTTGAACCATTAGGTTCACTAATAATCAATGTTTTCAAAACCGGACCGGAGATCGAACCGGATGTTCAACTGGGTCGCGGTTGTATCGGTCGGATCGGGTTCAACCGGATTGAACCGGATTTTATTAAAATAATAATATTTATAATAATTTATAATATATATAATACTATTAATGCTATATAATATATAAAAATATAATAATACCTACTAAAAATTAGATGTAATATAAACTAGTATTTATTGTATGGTTATTAATGATGATGATTGATATATGAATATTTGTTTATTTATTATTTTATAATAATAATAATGATGCCATATTAATTTAGTTTACTTTGAATCACTTTTATTTTTATTTCACTTTATTCTAATTTCTTTTCACCTCCTTTTTTTAATTTTTCCTATCAAATAATTTCCTATATTCATTTTATTTTTATCTTTTCATTTTTTCTAGTGTTTCAATTTTTCTTTTTTATTTTAATTCCTTCCACTTCTTACAATGTGTTTTCATCTTGATTTGAGTTGAACCATTTTTTTAATTATTTATTATATTTTAAAAAATAATGATTACAAAAAAAATTATAATGTTTGATCTATAATTATTTATATAACACTAATAATATTATATTAATTATTTGAACCCGAATTATTATTAACTTTCTTTTTATTTTACTTGGAAGTATTTTATTTTCATGTCTTATGTTTTTTTTCCTTTTTCCTTATCTACTCATCTCATTTATTTCATATTTTAATTTTTTTTTGCCAATTAGGTTCCTTCTATAAATTGCTTACGTGAAAATAATGATGACTAATATTATTAGTATTATACTAATAAGTCATGTTAAATTATTTTAATTCAATTTGTTGATAACTTTCCTATTATTTTATTTATCTTTCATTTATTATTGTACCTTTCCTATTTCTAGTTTCCATTTTTTTCCTTATTTATTTTCTTTCCATAATTTTCTTATTTCTAATTTTGTATTTCCTAATTATTTTCAATTACTTTCCTTTTGAAAAAAATATTCTTTCTATTTTTATACAGATTTTCACTTTAATTTGATTTTTTTTAAATTTACCATTGAACCGGTTTTTTGGCCGGTTCGCCGGTTCGCCGGTTTTTCCCGGTTCGACCGGTTTTTGGCCGATTCGACATCATCTCTGTTTTTACACTAAAACCGGACCGGATCAAATGCCGGTTCGCGATTGAACCGGTTGAACAGGCCGGTCCGGTCCGGTTTTAATAACATTGCTAATAATATATATGTGGTTGTGGGGTTTAAAAAATTCAAACTGAAAACTAATTTGGAAAGAAAAAATAAATAGAAAGAATTGAATAGATTAAGGAATAAATGTACATAATCAAATACAATGAATGGAGGAATCACAAGAAAATAAATGAAAACAATAATTAAGAGCATTAAATGAATTAATTGTCATAATAATAAATGAGTGGTTACGTGATTAATAACAAAATAGAAAAATAATTCAATCTCATGCATTATATATGTAATATAATTAAATGTATTAAATCAAAATTGTAGATTTTATTATATTCATGAGGGGAGTCAAGGAGGTTCACTGGGGTGAATGAACCATTATTGATTGCTTGTATGGGAGGTCCCTGGTTCAATTCCCCTTTTTTCCATTTTTTTCTATATTTAATTTATCTTTTTTATTTGTACTTCCTTATTATTTTTTCTTGACTTTTACTCAATATTATTTGATATACTCTTTATAAGATATTACTTAATTATATTAATATTTAATTATTAATTAACAGTATTATTTATATATACTATAATATACATTTCTCCTTAGTAGTCTATAATTATAGCATAATAATCTACTTAGTTATTTTATTACATTCATACTTCTAATTTCTTATTATTTATTCTTTACCTTTACTATAATATTAGCTTATATTATTTCAAAAAATATTATTTATTTAGATTACATTAAAGTTAATTAATTCACCTTTTATATACATATATAAATATATATATATATATATATATATATATATATATATATATATATATATATATATACACACTACA
>LTAE01004401.1:15384-32572 GCA_001647135.1 Pontederia paniculata | reverse complement strand
CAAGAACGGGGCATACACAAACAAAGAAAAACAAGTGTTTAGAATAATAACAAATTCAAAAATTTAATATTGACACATCTCCCCGGCAACGACGCCAAAAACTTGATAGCAATTCTGGAAGTGCACAGAATTCTATGTAGTAATAAAAGATATCGAACCCACAAGGAGAGGTTTCAAATACTAAATTTGCAATATTTTTGTTATTATCTAAACTCAATTATCGGTGAGGGAAAAGAAAACAAAGTAGTCGTGCAATAAAATAAATGTTCTATACTATAACGACTAAAGAGATTCAAGTTCGATAAGAAATTCTCAAAAAGATTGGGATGTTCTAGGGTTGAATCAAATTGGGGATTTTTATATGAATTCTAAGTAATATGTAATCGGTGATTCGATGTCGTTTAATTCTTTTTATGTATCCCTTTTTCAAGATCATACACTCTTAATAATTTTCATATGCAAACACTCTCAAAACTACCTCATATCAAGTCCACAACAATAAGTTTCTATAACTAAAACTTATTTCTAAGCCAAGAGTTATAGATCATCTAACAAAGCTACAAGTCTATCAGAAGATTTTCATCCCCCACAAAACCTAGAATGACCTAAAAGGATAGCTAATTACATTTAGATCTGCACATGAGAGACTGTTACATGACTTTCATACATCACCATAGATCATTTAATGAAAACATACAAAACCCCTAATTTTCTTCAAACTAGAAAAATTAGCCACACATCATAAGAGATAAGAACTGATTTCATTACGAAAAACATGTTCATCAAATCCAAAACAAGAAGATACGAATAGGTACAAGATTATAGAAATTGCGTCCTTGAATTTTTCCAAAACCTAGATCTATCCCTTCTCCACAAGCCTTCTTTTTCGTTATGCCGCATCCTCCTTCATCGACCTAATTTCTCTCCTTTTATACTTTCTAAATCCTCAAACATTCACCCGTTACAAAATGATCAAAATACCCATAAAAGTATTCAAAAATGACCTTCAGAATTGCCAATACGGGTGGACCGAAAAATTCAATATGACCGTATCGATATTGTATCACAATTCAGATTGGAGTACAATACGGTTGTACACATGAATACGATCGGATCGAACTTTGTTCAGGTTGGGTAATACAATCGTATTCTTCATGTCGGTCTGCCTGTATTATACCTCTATTCAATTGTCTTTCTTCCTCAGCATTGTACGACCACATTCTCCTTGCCGAGGCAACCGTATTCTCTTTGGAAAACTTGATATTTTCCTGATTTCGTGTGCTTGTCGTCTCCTGTCAAAACAAATACAACGTTGTGTAGATCTCCGAATATTGAACATAAATAATATCTAAATAAACTCAACTTTAATACCAAAATGAGTCGATTTGCATTCATTTCATTCACTTATCATGGACCAATTGTAAAATGCAACTATTGCGTATCTTGATGGTACGACTGATGGATCCATGAGTGAATTATAATTACTGAAAGATACTTGCAAGGCAAAGAAAAGAAGAAAGTAGTAAAATATAGTAATGAGATTATCTATTTCTTGATCTTATTTTAATATATATTTTATTTTATTAATTATTGTTATTTTATACTGAGCTTCATTGCTCATGGATACTATTTTTCTCCTACTTTTGATCCTGGGGTAATGAGGAATAGACGATGACACTGGTGACACATGTGTTCGTGATATGAATTTACACATGATAGAAGTCTAGTATGAATTAAGCTGATCTTTATTGAGTTTAATTAGTTTTATGTTTTCTTTTATGAAACGTCGTAAAAGGATGATCTATTTTATAAGACTATTCTATTGAGTTTTATTTTAAAGTTATTATTTCCGCAATTTATTGATCAGTTTTTTAGTCAAAGTCAAGATAAATTAGTATTATCGTGGCATCTCCAAGTTTATATTCTGTCATGTGACAAATTATAAATTTGGTAGCGTTACATTATTGATGTGCAATCTTAAATTACTTAATCAGTTGTCATTTGAGTCAACTTGTATATTACCTACTTAAATTACTTGAGTATATATGTTTGTTGTTAAAGTTCGGCAAACATCACTCAAATAAAATTAAGCCTAAAAGTGAACCATGAGGCTCGGTGGAAAACAAGGGACACCACACGGTTTGCGGGTGCCGTTGGTCACTCATCCAACGGTGACGATAAAATCTGAAGCGCCTGCGAAATACACGTGTCATATTTTTTGTTTTCCTAAAAAATGGTTTTGATAGGTATAATCATAAATGATTTATTATATATTCTTATATTTAGGGGTGTTCACTGGATCGGATCGACCCGGTGAACCCGATCTTGGTTGGATCAGGTACGAGTTAAAAATTTTCGACCCGGTGAATCCGACCTTGGTCGGGTCAGGTACGAGTTAAAAATTTTCGACCCGATTTAATCCAACCCAATCCGATGACCCGATTTTTTTATTTTTTCAAATTAAAGTAGTTTTAATCTAATTTAAATGTTAATTTTAATTTAAAATTTAAAATATATCATAATAAAATATTAAAAAAATATGTTATGCTTTAAAATGAATACTAAATATAATGATTCGTACTAAATACTAAAAAATTATAATAAAAATGAACAAAAATATAAAAAAATAAAAAAATTTGATCGAGTGATCCGATGATCCGATCCGATCCAATCCGACTTTGGATGGGTCGGGTTGAATCGAGTCGAGATGCCAAAAAGAGCATGACCCGATCCAAACCGACCCGACTAAAATTGGTCGAATCGATTCGGGTTTGAGTTCGGGACGGGTCCAACACAACCTGTGAACACCTCTACTTATATTAGTGATGATGATGGTTAGATATCACACTAATCATACTTAATGTTTATAGCAATTCATTGACTTTATTATCACATAACTTTATTCGTATTTATTATTTTAATAATAATTTAAGTAATTTGATACTTATGTGATAATTGACATACGACATTCTAAACATTTTTTGTTAACGCTAAAACTGAACTTAAAGAAAAAAATCGTTGTTTAAAAATATTATTACTATTCTGAAAAGAAACATCTATTTTAATATTTTTATTTACATGATATTAGCCAGAATCTAATAAGAGTTTATATATTAAAAAAAAGTTAAAGGGTAAGTGCTATTTTTCTTTTTTTAAGCGAAAGGACGGTGTTAAACGTGTAAAAGGTAAACCAAATCCGACCCGCAAGTATATCCGTTTCCCTGGGCCTTCAACTTCCAATCCTTCGCTCCTTCGGTTTTGTGTTGCTTTCAGCTCGGCGTCCCTTCTTCCCCAATCGACGGCAATGGCGAGCTCATTAGGGTTTTAGGTCTCACTCCGGCGGAGCTCGAGTTCATCCGGAGATGGCGCCGGCGGCCAACGTCCGGCTGGAGCTCGCGAAGCTCTGCAGCGCCCGCAACTGGTCCAAAGCCATCCGCGTCCTCGATTCACTCCTTGCCAAGTCCCAATCCATCCAAGATATTTGGTACCGATCCGAGATTGATCTCTCCTTTTACTCTCTCTATGTGTCTATTTCTCTAGGGTTTGTTTGATCGCTGTTTCCTTTTTGTGGTTTTGGCAGCAATCGAGCGTTTTGCTATAGTCAATTGGAGCTGCACAAGCATGTAATTAAGGATTGTGACAAGGCGCTGCAGGTCGACCCTAACGCCATTCAAGCTTACATACTCAAAGGTTGGTGTTTTTTTTTTGTCTCTTTGGCAAATCGCAGTAGGTTGTTGTTTCTTATGATTATATGATGAAAGATGAAAGATTTCCGAAATTTGAGCATTGGGTCTGAAGTTCGATTGTAATAAGCTGTACTTGGGAAGTTTCAACTTGATCGTAAGTGAGCTGAATTGGGAAGTAAAATAACAAATCAAATGCTTTCCTTGGTGTTCAAACACCGATATAAGTTATGGGCTGATTGGAGATGTGTCCTTATAAGGAGGCACTAAAGAGAAACTATGATGGGTTCCGTAGATGAACATGGATTGGTGCTGCTTGAAGGGCATCAATAACATACAGAATTTGCTTTAGATTGGAGCTTTTCTGATAATGAGGGCACGATTCAAATGGATCTTGGTTTCTCAGCTGATAATATGAGTTTCCATGCCTTTGTGGTTGATGACTGAAGAGGCAATATCATATGATCGTGATTCTGGCAACTGGAATGTGCGCAACCTACAAGATCTCATGGAAGTGCAGAAAGCATCACTATTTGTTCAAGTAGAAAAAGTTATCCCCTTTCATATGTAAATACTGCATTGTTTAACTACGTTTGTTTAGACTGATGATAGACTAAACAACCATCATTCCATCTTTGGTTTGCATTGGGCTTGGAGGGAAAAGTGACAAGCAATCACCTCATATGTTATGTGATTGATTAAAACTTGGAGGGAGACTCTTGGGAGTTTTTTTCTCCCAAGAGCCTGCATAATTTACCTTTTCTTCTAATCTATCACAAAGAACCAATGGTATATCTCAAGTTAGTTGTTGAAACCTGTGTTTCTCTTTTTGAAAATCTGCACATCCGACAGATACTTTTGGTTACTGATGATTATGCCCGATACACCTTAATTGAAGATTTTTATAGCCCTCCCCGTTAAATGTATGATTTGTATAGGTTTTATGCTATGGGTTTCATCATATTTTGATTGATATGTATAAATCTTTTATGCCTTGTAGCCAAAATATTGCTTTTGTTGCCAGCAAGGCTACTTGTCATTGCATAATCTCTATAGATTAGATTGAGCTATATTTGGCATGGAATACTTTTTATATGGGCACAATGTGGAAACTTACATCATCTAAAAAAAATTGATCTTATTATAGCCTGGCACATGTTTTTCCAGGGGTATCTGTGTCATCCATGCACTTTACTTTGCACATTTTGTGTTACATGCAGGTAATGCGTTGTCAGCTTTGGGAAGAAAAGAAGATGCTTTGCTTGTCTGGGAACAAGGCTATGAAAATGCAGTTCAAGAGTTGACAGATCTGAAATTACTACTGGAGCTGGAAAATCTGCTGGCAGGTGCTAAAAAATTAGAACCTGCTTCCTGTGAAGACCATTTCATAAGTACACCTTCTTGTGATACAAAAGTTGTGGTCTGCGAAGACCATTCAACAAATTCCTCTAGCAATGCATTATCAGCTGAAACAAAAGCTGTTATATGTGAGGGTCGTGTTAGTGTTCCCTCTGGTTTAATTACTTCATCATGTGATAAAAAATCTGTGATCGAGGGTAAATCAGAAGACATATATGACATCTGCAGCAAGCTTAGTGAGAGCTCTGAGCTTCATGGTAGAACAAGTGAGAACAATAAAATGGGTCGAAAGATTATTGTTACTGGTCTTCCAAATACCAAGTCAATAAGCTTGGATTTTCGCTTATCAAGAGGAATAGGGAAGGTACGTATTGTGTGTTATTCTTTAATTGAACAAAGAATATTAGTCTTGTTTTCAGAGGTAAATATAACATGTGGATACTCTCCTCTGATTGATGCCAATCCTAAGGAATGATGTTTATACATTACTATCATACACTCAGCGAATCAGAAAAGATCTATTGCGATTATGTGATACTAATAGATTATTTTGAAAAAAAATATCATTTAATAATTTTAATGCATATTTCAGCATTAAATTTGTCTATTTCTGTATACTAATTGTGGTAGCAAATTTTCTCATACAAACATCATCAACACAGAGCACATTAATGAAAAACTATGAGGAAAATTAGGGCCCATTTGGTTTAACTATAATCACTGAAATTAACTTTGGAAATAAGCAATTATGTGTTTGGATATAAGTGATGATACATTCTCAAATCAAGTGATGATACTTGATGGTAGTGACAAATAGCTATATGTTTGATGTCGTAAGTAGTAATAAGATGTTTGCTTGTTTTTATGTATGACCTTTTACCCTTAAAGTTAATTGAATTATATCTTAATAATGGATTAACATATATTTTAAAACAATAAATAAGTATTTTTTTCTTAACAAAAAACAAAGTGAACTGGGCTTCCCTTTCTCCCACCCAACATATGGGAGGGTGGCAACTTTGCCAGTTCGTGGGGGCTCATAGGGCAGTTATCGCCCTCCCCATTTTAGGGCAGGGGGAAATAAGAATATTTTATATCATGATAATATTTCCAAAAGTAGAACTTCAAAAAATAAAAGAGGATAGAAGAGTAAACTCCTTGGAGAAACCGAGTAACTTTCTTTTGGAAGATGATAAGAGCCTTTTTTACAGATTATCATTCCCATCTACCCATTACCAAACATTCCCTAGAACACAGTTCCCTATATTCATTCTCTGCTCCTTATTTATTGAAAGGAAAGTTTATAAGGTGACATCCCATTAGGTTTTATATGATCTGATGGAATTTTTGACATCCCATCATGTTCAACATTTCACAGTAATTTTTCCTTTCTTTTAAATTTCCTCTAAAAAATTAGCAGTAACCCAACCAATGTTTCGAATTTCCTTTATGGATTTGTTCAAATTATGATGTTAATTGCAGTTCACAAAACCCTATTTATGTGTGGGCTTTCACATTTATAGCTGAAGAAGTACAATGTTTGAATCTTTATTTTTTTTAGTGGAAAACTTTCGATCTCTTCCTGAATCACAAGAATGTTTGAGAGATCATATCATTGTTTAAAAGCTTACAGTATTGTTTTCAACCTTGCTTTCTATCTATTCTTGTTTATTATGCTATCACTGAAGTGAGATAGACATTCTGTAGGTTAATGAAGGAAACTACGATGAAGCTATATCCATCTTTGATCAGGTAGTACCTGTTCTGTACATTCTATTCAGCTCTCTGCATCTTTTTTTTTTTTTTTTGAGAAGTCTCTGCATCATATTTAGCAAAGTAGCATGACATGATATTAAGTTTTTTTCCCCTCTGTTTCTGAGAGATAGATCTTGAGAGAAAACCCTACATATCCAGAAGCTCTGATAGGGAGAGGAACAGCCTATGCTTTCCGAAGAGAACTTGATGTTGCAATTACTGATTTTACTAAGGTAAAAAGTTCTTGTTAATTACTATCTTATCCAAGTGTATTAACTTTAAACTTTATCTGCCCATAGGCTATAAAATCAAATCCATCTGCTGGAGAGGCTTGGAAGAGAAGGGGACAGGCAAGGGCTGCGTTGGGAGAATTCATGGAGGCAAGACATTTATTAATGCTTAAATTCAAATCCTTATATAATATAATATTAGTTTTTCTTATGTGTAATCAGCAATTTCACTTAATAAAATCTACTTAGATGGAAATTTTTATTTGATCTGTTCTTACTGAAAAATGTTGATAATTGTGCCATATATGATGGATATGATCTGTGGAATGAGAGAAAAGTAACATCAGTGAAAAAGAAGTGCCAATAATGTTTTAGTATATGCAAAAACACTATTTTCATATGGGCATTTTCTAAAATTTAGAATCTTATTGTACAAAAACAAACTTAGAAACTAACTTATTTTACAGATTTATTCTAACTTAATTATGTTTTCAGGCCATAAAAGACCTAACCAAGGCATTAGAGTTCGAGCCAAATTCGTCAGATGTTTTACATGAGAGGGGTTAGTGTTTTCTTTTATGTTTAACTTTTACTAAATGCTGAACATTAAGTCTTCTTCACAGCTCATCGTGAAAATAGTATTATCTGGAAGTGCAAGGCACATAATGTGAAAAAGGTTTAGTGTTATACCTATGGTATAAGTGCTATTTTGTAATTATATAAGCCTTGAATCACTTCATTACTTGGTCGTAGATGGCTTCAGTTATATGTTCCATATTTTAGTGCCTCTCGGAGGTTTATGTGGGTACATTGAATTTTTGGCAATGCGTGGCAGACATCAACTTTATGGAAACTAGGGACTTGATTTCTTATTCATAATGGAGATCTTAAGATCTCTTATATTGAGGAAACCAAGGGAGAAATGCAAAAAGAAAATAGAAACTACTATAAAAGTCTTTCTTAGTCTACAAGTAACTATTATAAAGCCTTTTATTAGCCTACAAGTTAACTTTTAATACCTCCCCTCAAGTTGGAGCATAGATATCTGCCATGCTCAGTTTGGAAATACATTTGTTGAACTTTATTCAGAGTGAGTTAGTCAAGACATCAATTGTTTGATCACACCAGACGATACATATGAGGTGATTATAAAACATTTCTTGATCGTCTCTCTAGTGTAATGTGAGTCAACTTCAACATGCTTCGTCCTTTCACGGAAAACAAGATTGTTGGCTATGGATAATGCTACTTGATTACCACACTTTAGAAGCATTGGGAGAGGCACCTCCACTAGAACATCAGTCGTGATGGGTTTCAACCACATTACTTCCATAGTAGCATGGGCCATGGCTTTGTACTCAGAACAAGATCTGACAACCGTAGTTTGTTTTTTGCTTCTCCAAATAACAAGATTACCCCCATAATGATACAAAAAACTGTGATGAATTTTCTATCATTTGGACATCAAGCATAATCACATTAACGTATACTGTGGTATCTTAAGAGCTTCCCACTAAGGAAGAGAAGTCCCTTTCTTGGCGTTACTTTCAAATATTTGAGGTTGTTGCATCCTAATGTACCTTTTTGGGCTTGTTTACAACAAGAGATGTGTTTGGACGTGTGCTAGTGACATAAATAAGTGTCATAACAAGGCCTCTATATTTTTTGGCAACAACATCTTTATCATCATCATGAAGCTGAATGTTGGAATCCATAGATACCATGACATGACATGATCTCAACATTCATGTCTTCTTTAGAAAGTCATTAACATATTTCTTCTGGCACATAACTAAGCCTCTATAATTTCTAGCAAACTCTATGCCAAGAAAGTAAGATACTCGATATTCTTTATGAGAAAATGTTGTCCAAGAAAAGACTTGGTACAAGAGATGCCTTGTGAATCTTCATCCGTGACAATGATGTCATCAACATATACCAAGAGCACAACTCGGAAGTCTTTTTAACAAAAACTGAATGATCGGCGGTGGAACTGATGAACCCTCCTTGCTCTAAGCTCTCTGAGAGTTTTCGGAACCAATCTCTCGGACTTTGCTTTAGACCTTAAATTATCTCGTGTAGTTGCAAACCTTGTGACACTCCCCCTCATCCGCAAAACTGGGTGGTTGCTGCATGTAAACATCTTCATGCATATACAAATGCATTCTTCACGACAAGTTGAAAGTGAGGTCAATATTTGCTAACTGACAGAAAAATACAAACCATGGACTAGCCACAAGAGGTGTCAAAATAGTCAACACCATAAGTTTTTGTGTATCCCTTTGCCATTAGACGAGTCTTGACTGTAAACATCCACTTGCAGCGGACTACTGTTACATCACGAGGGGGTGTGACAAGATTCCAAATGCGTTTGGATCGAAGAGCAGACATCTCCTCCTGCATGGCTGCCATCCACCGAGTATCATGAATGACCTCTTGGTAGGTTCTCGGAATATCTACGGGAAAGAGCCCTAGATGGACAAATGATTGGAGATAGAGTTAATCGACGTGCATGAACATTGGACCTTCCTCATAGATATAGGAGCATCTAAATCATCGATGGCATCCTTAGGAGCAATCTTAGTGGGAGCAAAAGTAGAGTCATTAACTTGGTTATCTGAACTTATCTCTTTTGATCCATTACTTCTAGATACACCGACTAGAGTGCTACCAATAATAATATTGCGTTCAAGATCTACCTCAAGCGTGCTTAGTGATGGCACATGCACAAGATCGCTGAGTGTAGAGAGAACAAATTTAGGGCGACGATTATAGACTTGTTGGAATCTCTGGATAGGCACCTCCACAATGGGAACCTAAGAGGGTGCTTGAAGATGCACTTTCTGTCTCAGAAGACATGAGACCAGAACCCGACAAAGTAAAGTAACATACTGGCTTGAAGAAGGTGACATTGGCAGTGACAGAGATATCTTTTGGTGGATGGATTTACCACATGTAACATCCCTGACCAAGGCGTGATATTGTCCGCTCTGGGCCTTAGCCCGCACGGTTTTACCAAAACGCGTCACACCTAGTGAAGGGCATGTTCCCATATATACCCAGCATCTCTCCCGTGACTTGTGCATGTGGGACTAATCCAAGGCATGCCTCTTGCATCTAGCAACTATAGATCTTTTGAGTGTACGGGCCACTGGCCAGGAGTAGGTTCATGTATATTCCTCAAGCTTAGTAGTGACAAGATAACCTGACCAAGCTATTTGCCCTTGATATGTCACGGTGGTGCACCGATATCCAGTCGAGAAGTGAGTAGATCCTCGAACTCCTGGTCTGATAGGCTTGCCTTTGAGGGTTTTGAATACTGCTTGTTGCTATAAAACTATGCATTTTGGAGATTATCTTGACAGTGTGTATTGAAAAATTCTAGTACATGTTTACTCGGTAACCATAATTCAGAGACTTTTACTACTAGATAGTGATGTCCAAAAAAAATACTGTAGTTGAAACTGAAAAAAGAATAGGTATTCATGTTTGTCATCGCAAGATTGGAACTTTGGATTTTCACCCACTCAGAAGAAAAAAGGACTTTTCCCTGAGAATACCATGGGTGGTTCATTTACTGTTAAGCACTATCTTCATGTCTAAATTCAAGCAAAATCTTAACACTTGATCCTGGGTAATGTTTACAGGTATTGTTAATTTCAAGTTCAAGGACTTTGATGCTGCTGTTGAAGATCTATCTACTTGTGTAAAGTCCGACAAAAAAAATAAGTCTGCTTATACTTATTTAGTAAGTAAAAAATAAGCTCTCATTTCTAAAGCCTTGGAGCCTAATTTTCAAGAAATTGATATATTACTGATATCTCACGTCCCCATAGAAGATTTTTGCGGACTATGAATGTAGGTTCCACTTAACATAGTTGACCTGCAGGGTCTTGCTTTATCAGCAGTCGGTGAGTACAATCGAGCTGAAGAGGCACATCTCAAGTCTATACAACTTGATGAAAACTTCCTTGATGGTTGGACTAATCTTGCACAGGTATTTACCTTTGTGAATGATTATGATGTAATTAACTGAAGGATCTCTTGTAAACGCTTTATGCTAAATGTAGTTTCGTCGATTATTTTTCAGTTAACTTTCTCATGTCATTTTTTTTATTGGATACTAATAGAAGTTATGGCAGTATATGTCAACCCTTTACATAGGACCAAAATAAAATTTATCTCCTTCCCGGAAACAAAAGAAAAGAAAATAAATATCTTGAATGAGACAATATACTCACTGCAATGTCAATTTACCAGTGTGTACACTAGTTTCATGAACATATGGTCCATGATTACCTTTAAATTATTAATTTGGTTTTCTTTTGGCAAATTAGATGGCCATCATGTTGTGTGAGGTTAATAGAAAATGTTTTTGATGTTCTTTTTCAGTGGTTTCATTGGGTCTTGTCCTTGGATTATGTGTATCCAGCATAATCTAGGGTCGGTTGGTCTTTTAATCTGTTATTACCTAGATGTGACTAATCTAGGTTGAGGCGGAAGTGTTAAAGGTAATCTTCTCCTAAGAATTGCACTTTTGCTATTCAATCTTATGACTTATTGCCAGGAAACCTACTAAGCAATTGACAAATCAACTGTCGGTTTAATCTTTTGTACTTTGCATCTATTTGGTTTGGCTCTTGTGTTGCAGTTTCCTTATAAGAAACATTGAGAAACCAAAGACTTGGGTCTCCTATAAAATGCTTAAGACATCTCTTTCCCTTGATCAAGTATAAATGTATCTGAAAGTATTTCCAAACAAAATATAGTTCTACGCAATTCAATTATCAGTCATTGGATAATAAATTATTCTGCAACTCTGTATTGCATTCATGAATGATTTACTTTATAAGAGTTCCTTTTTTTCATAGGCTATATTAGTAGCAGAATCTCTTATCTTTAATTGTTTAGAAAACTTTGTTCACATTGAACAGTACACCTGTATGATGGGTTGTTGAATTTATAGCTGGCGCAATAGCTATCTAAGTAATGCTTCTTCTGGGATATGCATCCTTTTCCTTGCAGTTTTACCAGGATTTGGCTAGGTCAGAGAAGGCTCTTTGTTCCCTTGATAAAGTTCTACTTGTCGATGCAGGGTATATTGATCATGTTCTTTTTGTTTGACAGCTTTTGAAAGAATTATGCTCCATATCTTGTCATACATATACATTTATGCTTCATACCTTTGTTTCCAGCTATGACTATAAGTATATACTCTTTAACTTTTTCTTTTTCATGATATGCTTCTTAGGTATGCTAAAGCATATCACCTCCGTGGCCTGCTTCACCATGGCATGGGACAGCATAAGTAATTTGTCTCCGATTTTTTTTTCTTCTGGTGTTATATATGAGAAAGAACGTTTACCTTGCAAAGAATTTTGTGCTTTATGTTCTGTAAATGCAAACAGAAGAATCTACCATGGATGGAAACGAGACTGCCACCATAAGCTTGATACCTATGACCTTCTAGTTACACACTAAACATAATAACTTGACATTGAACTTTGTAGACAGAAAAATTCTAATGAACTCACCAATAGTTTGTTGGTTCAAATATCTAGTTGATTGAATCTTGGAAGAAGTCTCAGGACCATAATCTCCTGTGGCAAAGAGGTTAAACCTTTATGTCTGTACCTCAAATTAGATTAATCATGGGTTAATTATCAACTGATTGCTAGGATTAACATGATCTAACAAGCCTTGCTCAAAAAAGAAACATGATCTAACAAGGGATATCTGAATCATAATGGCTTAAGTTTCTTAAATCCTTTAGGGGATCCATGGTATCAGATGGTTTCCTTTTCTTACTAATTGTGCAAACACAGAACTTCGATAATATTAAGAAAAAAGAAAGAAATTCAAAAACTTCTTGTATAAGCTGGTTCAGTGCCTCTTGAAGAGCTCGCATATTGTTACTATTGTTTGTGCACATAAATTGCGTTTACAAATACTGAAATTTTATATATTTACTTTTGTTTATATATTGCAGGACAGCAATAAAAGATTTATCAATTGGACTGAACATTGAAAGCACAAATATTGAATGCCTGTATCTACGTGCTTCGTGCTATCATGCTATTGGAGAATTTGCTGATGCGGTACTATGTTTCCTACCTTATGAATATCTTTTATATTTTATCATGTTTATTCAAATGATATCTGAATAATGCAGACAAGAAAATTGGAACAGAAAGTGAGGTTCCTGGATTTTGAATGAATCGTAGAATATGTTGTTAATATTATTTGCACCATTTCTTGTTCAGTAGTCTTTATGGTTTTCCTTGGAATTTTGTTGTGAAGCCTATTTAGCACAGTATATTTCTTAGAATGATGTTATAATTGGCAATTTCTGCTCTAGAATTAACGTAATAGACATTTAATATGGAGTGCACTGACTCCCAAATTTGCACATTGCTACGACTTGTGCTGGTTCTGCAACCAGTCTCCTTTCTTGCAGCAGTCTTACCTAATAAATGAAGTATTTCTTTATATTTTCAGGTGAAGGATTATGACGCTGTACTGGACTTGGAGCTTGATTCCATGGATAAATTTGTACTTCAGTGCTTGGCATTCTATCAGGTATTTACCAGGACATTTACTTTTGATGGATTCACTAATTTTCCCTTTTCATTTTGATACCTTCGTTATGAACTAGTATACCCCGTATGCAGTTCTAATTTTTCACTTTCTTTTTTGGCTTGGTGTAGCAGTGTAGGTCGCATGCAAATATTATCTTTCTCAGATTCTTCTGTTTTAGTTTTTGTAGATTAATGTGTTTTTAGTGTGTGATGATAGCACTTGTACATAATCACCTCTTGCCACTTTAAAACACATACACTGATCATCTTAACAAGAGTATTTTATATCAAACTGCTGCAGAAAGAAATGGCTTTATACACAGCTTCAAAGGTCAACAACGAGTTTTGCTGGTTTGACATTGATGGTGATGTTGATCCACTTTTTAAGGTATTGTAACCTTATGTCCATTATAATGCTGCAGGAAGAAGTAGTCGTATTTCGAATATTAAATATTCATTTTTTTAGTGTATTTCATCTTATGACCTTGTTCCTGTATTTTGTTTGGCAAATTTATGCAACCATCCTCCAACTATACCCATTATCCCAATTTAACCCTTCAATGTGATTTTGTAACTAGACAATCTTCATCTTTTATTGTATCGCAACTATTATCCTTTTAACCGGTGATCGACAGTTTCCCAGTTGAATGGTTTTACGTGGCTGCCACATCAGCATATCTCCCTACTTCATATCAATGTAAAAAATAATAAAAATGAACAAATGAAAGAAAGTTGTCCCCTCTTCCCTGTTGGGTGTGAATAAGTGGAGGGCACTGAAATACCATCTTCCACCGCCAATGTCTGTGGTCATCGTCTGATATTGATGTCGTCTGTCGTGGTCAGTATTCCTCTTTCCTCTCTCTTTAAAGCGGCAACGACCTTGGGTGAGTGGGTGGCAGCAGGGAAGCCGGCAACATCAATAAAGGGTGAAGGAAAGGAGAGGGAGGGGAGAGTAAGAGTTGGGCTATTTGTTTGGAGTGCTGATGACGTTGATGACAACAGGGATCTTGGGAGAGTTGTCTTCCACGGTATCATCGGGGTTTTGGTCATTTGGTACCTCAGATGCCGAAGAGTGGAATTCCAAATGCAGAAGGACGTGACTGAATTTTTATCGTATCAGTGGGAGCTGGGAAGGAGTCAAGTTCTTTTTTTTGAAAAAGAAATGTTCGAGAAGTTGTGAGCTTCTCTCTGTCTCTCTTATCTTCTTTGCATGGCCACTAGTGTTCCCACTGTTGCTCCAAGGTTTTCAAACTCGAGAAAGACTCATTTTACATTTGGTAAACTCAAAACTTAAACTTGATACATAAACTCGAGTTTATGTACAAGCTTAAAATAGAAAATATATTAATCCTAAAGAATTTAAAACTTTGAAGAGTTTCTAATTTAGAACAATAAGAGTTAATTGAGTCGTCAATGACTCAAGCAGAGGTATTACAGTGAAAAAATATAGATTGAAAAAGAAATCATCAAAGCATAAGTGCATTTTGCATAATCATGAATTAGAGGGAGAAAATATAAATAATAGAGCAGCCTTTGAGAGGGAAGGTTCAGAACTCAGAAGGTCAACTGGTCTTGAGCTTGTTGCTTGCCGCCTCCTTGTGTGCATGCAGATATCTTGCCTAACCACAATGCTCGGCCTAACCGTTTGAGATGCCCTGAAATGCCACTTCTATTACCATTCGAGCTGCTCGAGTCCTAGGCTTGAGATGCCCCAAAGTCCCAAACTGGTCAATTTGATATGCCTCACTGATTGGCTTGGATGATTGAGATTACTCGATGCAAAGTCCAAAGACTTTAAATGTGTTAGAGGCTTAGAGGCCTTCACCCGAACCTGAAAATATAATCTTTCTTTGTTTTTATACATATTTACTTTGTAGTTATATTCTCAAACTCCATTTAAGTACCTAACTTCAGCAATCTCTGAGTCTACGAACGTGTGCACCCGAGTTTACATGCTTCTACCGAGTCTACTCATGGGTCTACCAGTTTACCACACACAACGATTTTGAACCGAGTTCACTCGGTTTTGTGCTCTAGAGACTTGAAATCGTCCGAGTTTAAGAACTTTGTGTTGCTCTACGAAGCTTGACATATATGCAGGAATGTGGAGATCTTAGTGATGACTCCTCTCCATCTTTCTCCAATGCACTTGAACTCGGTTTTGTGCTCTAGAAACTTGAAATCGCCCGAGTTTACGACTTTAACTCGCGAGTTTAAGAAACTTGTGTTGCTCTACGAAGCTTGACAGATATGCAGGAATGTGGATATCTTAGTGATGACCCCTCTCCATCTTTCTCCAACGCGCTCTTTTGGATGTTCAACAACACTTGAATCTGGAGATTAATGTTTCTAGAGGAAGATGATGATAATACTTGAAGGTTCAGAGTTCAGACATAAGTATCTCTTCAGTCTTTGCTTTGCTTGTTGTTCGAATGAGAAAAGAAAATACTGCAGAAATTAGCAGTCACAGAGAGATACAAGGTGACTTTATATTAGTTGGAGAATAGAAAAAAAAGGAAGGAAATAAGTCGAAGTGCATCCCAACAAGTGTCTGCTCAGGGCCTACCCAGAGTGCCACTACCAGCTGTATGAGCGCGTGGACATGGGAACCTCACAGAACTCTTCAAGCTTGGAGACACCCCTCTGGTACTTTGACTTGTGAGGTTCAAGGTTGCAGCTGAAGTAGCCACTGCACTGCTCTTCCTCCACTTGACGAATCGGATTTGCTGGTCCACTGTGACCTCAAGTTGGAATCTCCTCCTCGACTGCAACTACCATCAGCGACATCGGCCTTGCCATGCTTCCATAAGTGGAAGAGAAAGTAACCTAGTATTAGTCTACTAGGTGACCATAACCTCAGGGACACACCCGGTTCAATTTTATTATTTTATTATTTTTTTGTTGACGTGAAAAAGAGAAATGTTGATGTTACAATCATACAAGTCATTCAACTGGAGTCGCCGATACGATTACCGATTAAAAAGACAATAACACAAAAAAATACAAGGTGGAAGACTGTCTCATTACGAAATGAAGTTGGGAGAACGAGTTGGGATAAGAGGTATAGTTGAAGGATGATTGAGAAAATTTACCATGTGATTGGATTAGTTTACAACCAATCCTCAAAAAGTTTACAACAAACCTTGATCTTACTATGTAATTTGGTTGTCACGTCCAAGTAGACATTCTTTTTCGTGCATTTATAGGAATTGGTTGTTGAATATTAGGTTCCATTTTATATTAAAAAAAATAGTTTCCATTGAGTTGACCTGCATGAAGGTAACTTCTATTCTTTTGATCACTTAAGAGTTCAATTGAACTTATTGTTATTTAAACATTGAGAAGCAGTCATAATATATTCTCAATGCTCACCTTTTGTTATAAGATTGCATTTCCTGCCATTTAAATCATGTGTATGAATATCTAGAAAACATGGCTGATCATGCAAAAGCTTTATCAGGAAAAAGGCTAAAGGAGTTGTAAATTGTGAGTGTATGTATACATGTAATTCCCAGTTTTATCTCACGTAAACAAAATCTGGATGACTATTGATCTCCAAAAGATCATCCCCCCCCCCCCCCCC
>LTAE01004401.1:0-15287 GCA_001647135.1 Pontederia paniculata | reverse complement strand
CCACCCCCCCCCCCCCCCCAGCCAAAAAAAAAGGAAGAAAGTATTCTGGATGATGAGTTCCAAAAGTAACTCTTGCCATAAATTTGCAATTGGAAAAGGCAACTCTTTTCTTTTTGAGGATTTGAAGGGAACTACAAAGCATTCTCCTGGCTTTTGAGACGCGGCAGGATCCTCACTAAGACTTACAGAGCTAGATGGACACCACAAGCATACCATGCATGTGCACTTTGTGGTGCAACAGTGAAGGACATTGATCATCATTTTTTTGCTTATCCATAGCTTCAGAAACATGGGTGCGTATGGGTTTTTTGGGTGTCGCCACCTCTAGAGTGGGGACATTTTGGGACTTGCTGCGATCATGTGGTACACATGCCAGATCAGGATGGCGAAGGCACTGGGCAATAGTCTTAGCTATCATGTGGTCGATTTGGCTACAATGTAATCACACGATTTTTGGAGGGAAGAGATGCTATGTAGAGTACATTGTACATCATGCATCATACCTTATTAGCGAGGGGGTTTTGGATAGTTTTTCACACTTCTGATTTTGAATCCTTTTGTGTGTGGCTCTCCACACTAACTTGTACATTCTTTTTGGTTAATACAAATGGAGGGCTACTATAAGTTGTAGTCGTCCTTTCTTCCTCTAAAAGAAACTGTAAAGCATCATTTTTTTATTTGTCATCATTGTCTACTCTGACATGAGATATTGTGGATGCAGATGATTCAACAAAATCCTCTCTTAGTTTATTCAGAAAGTAGTCTTATTCTTTAACCAAGTTATTGAGCAAAACTGCCCTTAAATACAAAATCGATGCTAGGCTGTTGTGATTTTGTGTTTTGGTGTTGCAATGACCATTCCTATTGCATTTGTGACTTGATCATGTTTGCAATTTCTTCATATCAGTTGATTTTTTATCTTCATCATTAACTCTTGAAATTGCAATTACATGCACCTTCTTATTGTCTATACTCCATAAATTCAGTTGCAGAGCATTTTGTGAATTTAATATGTTATAGTCATATCTATTTACTGTCACAACCTTTATCTAGGAATATTGGTGTAAAAGACTCCATCCAAAACACGTTTGTGAAAGAGTCTTTAGACAACCTCCTTTACGGGAATCTCTGAAGAAGGGTCGTCTTAGGAAGGAAGAACTTGTTATGACTAAGCATAAACAGATTCTTCTACAAGCAGCAGATTTTATTGGGCAGAGGATCCAATATGACTGTCCGGGTTTCTTGCACAATCGACGTCAGGTGATTATCATCTTTCAATATGGTTTCCTACAATTTTATTTGCTTGAGTTCCTTTTGAATTATTTGGGAATTACCATGAAGTGTTCCTCTTGATACTTATGTTGATGTTAATTATCTGAATGATATATCCTGTTATGTTGTTCCTTACTAGTGTGCTTGGAAGTTGTTTAAAATATCTCTGGTTTGTTTATTTCTTGTACGTCTTAATCTATAGTTTATCTCTAGTGTCTTATCAATTGTTCTTCTTGTAAACCTGCTTTACATTCTGGAGGGCATAAAAAACGATTGGGAATATTGATTACCACCTAGTCTGATGTAGCTAATTAGCACTTGATCATGAAAGCTTAAGTGTAATAGATCATCATACCGTTCTCAGCTTTTTTAAAACATATTGTTCTCATAATATTAATGGGTTGAGTATAAAACATGCGTTTGGTGTTAGCTCAACCAATTGATTTATAATCATAAATTTCTCCATTAATGGAATTAATCTTGATATGTTACAAGCAACTGAATATAAAATGCCTGAGAAACTACCTCGTTTGGGTAAATGGACTTTGTAAAGATCAACAACTTTCTGTTTCAATTTCATGTACTATGATTGCTTTCAGCTTTCCTCAAAGAATATTTGCAATTTCGCGGGGATAAATGCTGAAATTCAGAATCTTATGTAGGGATTGTCCCCATAGTCATATTTTGTTAGAAACTTCGATAAATATATTTGCTCCTTTTGTTCTTTGGCCTCCATATATTTCATATGTAACTTCATTAGTGGTTGTCGTTCAAACTTTTCAGTATCGAATGGCTGGTTTAGCAGCTATTGAAATAGCTCAGAAGGTGTCAAAGGCTTGGCGCTCTCTTAGAAATGCAAATAAGAACGGGAAGAAAACAAGAAGAAAGGAAAAGTTGGCTCCAACAAGTGTAAACAGAGGTGGTCCTTGTTCTAGTACAAATGGGTCGTCAGAACCTTCAACCCCATTCAATTCAACTGAAGACAGATATGCGTCAGCACGTTCTCTGTCTTGGCAAGATGTTTACTCTATTGCTGTTAAATGGAGGCAGATTTCTGAACCCTGTGACCCTGTTGTTTGGGTTAATAAACTAAGGTTTGGGATTTCTTTCTTGACTTCAATTTGTTGTTTAAGTTCTTGAATATTTGAACTTTAACTCATTTTTCGCCATTCAATAAGGTGGTGTTTGGCTATGCGAACTTGAGTTCCCGGAAGTTCCGAGAACTTGTCGATTTGATAGATTCTACGAGTGTTTGGATGAATTAAAAAGTTGATTTGATAGATTAATTCTAATGGGTGTTCGATAAAATATGGGATCCGAGAAGATTAAATAGTTTTTTAATGAAGATAATAAGTTTAATTGAATTAAAATTTTATGATAATGAATTATTTTTATGTAATATATTTAACATAATATAATAAAATGACTTAAATAATTATAATAAAAAATATAATAAAAATTAAAAAATAGTGAAAAGTTAAATAAGTAAAATAATTTATAATAAAATAACTTAAATAATTTATAATTTATCTTTTGTATAACACAATAAAATAGTTTGTTATACTAATTTAAGGAAAATAATAAAAAATAGTGAAAAGTTAAATAAGTCTAACTAATTTATGGAAAATAATAAAAATAATTTATTAAATTTAATTTAACAATAATAATTAAAGAAATGTTTATAATATTAAAAAATATAAAAAATTAATAAATAGAATTATAATAAGTTAATTTAAATAGAGATAAAGAGAGAGGGAGGAGAGAGAAAAGCCAAAAAATTGTCACGTCATAGAAAGAAAAAGAAAAAAAAAATTGTTCCTGCAAAAAGTAGGAATTGAGTTACTTGAACTTAGGGTCACATACCCCAAATTCTGGCGCTTAAAATCTTATGTCGATTCCACCAAACAACACATCGTTTGGTGGAACTTGGGCTTGGTTCTCATAGCCAAACACAACCTAAATGATTCATGTGGGAACATGAAACTTCGGTAGTGTTGTTAAACTATTGTTGCATTTGGTGCGTCTTGATATCAAATCAAATATATTAGTTAAACCAATTCTAGAAAAGATGATCTAGTGGGTTTGATTTAGGAACCTTCAAGATCCATGCAAATTATTTTCTTCCAACTATGTGTTAGATTGTTTATGGATTTTCCATTTTTGTGTTTCTTTACATAACAAAGTTTCTGTTAAATTAGATGTGCTACCAACAATTCTAAAAGTTTAAGCTAACAGGAAGAACAACATTTTATATTTATATTCTTAACAATCCCCCTCACATGTGGGCCGCTGACAATTTTGGTCTAGCCCAAAGACGAATAAATGGACAACTAAGGGAAAAATTAATTTTTAATATGAGTGACATCGAGGTTTGAACTCAGGACATCTGACTTTGATATCATGCTAAATCATATGTGCTGCCAATAATCTTAAAAGTTTAAGTCGATGGGAAGAGCAACATCTCTATATTTATATTTTTAACAATCCCCCTCACGTGTGGATTGCTAACAATGTTGGTCCACCCAAAGTCCAACACGTGGACAACTATGAGAGAAAATTTAATTTTTAATACGAGCAACGTCAAGGTTTGAACTCAGGACCTCTGGCTCTGATATCATGTCAAATTAGATGTGCTACCAATAGTCTTAAAAGTTTAAGCCAATAGACAGAGCAACATCTTTATATTTATATTCTTAGCAGTTATTATAATAGAGTTCATGACTAGATAACAGGCTCTCAGTCAAAAGAAGCGAAAATATAACAAGTTTACTTGTTACTTTTTCTGTAAGCCTATGTTTGAGGCAGGAGTAGGATATTCAATATTTCTGGTGGCTGCATTGAAGATTACATCAAGGAACAAACATTCTTTGTTTTCTTGTTTTTACTTTGATAGGCTGCTAATCATTATCTACCACTTAGATTTCCTTCAATGGAAGCCTCTGTTGTGGCTTATCATAACACAAGCTACTTGTATAATTCACCAAGAACATGTTGCATTATGACCTCTTTTATTCTATTACTGAGCTTCAGAAGTAAGTACATAAGATGATCAATAATGTCAAATTGATTTTTAGAATTCTTTTTGTCGTTATTTCATTACCTTGTTTCCTGGAGTATACATAAATTTCCTTCAATGGAAGCCTCTGTTCTGGCTTATCATAACACAAGCTACTTGTATAATTCGCCAAGAACATGTTGCATTATGACCTCTTTTATTCCATTACTGAGCTTCAAAAGTAAGTACATAAGATGATCAATAATGTCATTGATTTTTAGAATTCTCTTTGTCATTATTTCATTACCTTGTTTCCTGGAGTATACATAAATTTCATTTTGTTGCCATCTTTTGAAATGCAAATTGTGCTGTTTTGAACAGCTTATAATACTACTACCATTCAACACTTTAATATTCTTAAATCAGTATTTATACTTTTTTGTTTTTTGTCCATTTATTCATATAACAGTGAAGAGTTCAATTCTGGATTTGGTTCTCATACACCAATGATTCTTGGACAAGCAAAAGTTGTTCGATACTATCCGAACTATCAAAGGTTTGATGATAACTTCGATTCACAATTTTAACTGCAATAAGAGTGGAAAATGAGTATTCAGGTCTGCTTCTTAAATGCAGGGCAATGGATCTGGCTAAGAGTATCATGACAGAAGCAAAGTATGCATATAATGCTGAGGATAAAGTGATTGATCTGTCTGGAGATGGAAAACTTCCAAAGGTAAGTCCTTGGATGCCCATTGTGATATCATCCAATTGACATGAGATCCATATCTTCAGCAGAATGAAAATTTCTATATGTTGGTGTTTGTTTCTTCACTGGTCAGCAAGACTAATGTTTTTTTTTTCCTGATGTCTAACAGTGTTCAATTTTTTTTAAAGCGTGATTCTTAATATCTGATTTTTGTGAACTTGTGGTGTACACATTTTTGGGATGTTTTCTAGTTCCATATGCAGCATGTTAAGTGGTGAATTTTTCTTCTCATGGACCACGTTTCACCATCTTCTTTTTCTCATTTGCCCAGATAATACATGCAAAATCATGCTCTGACCTATATAATATAATCGGGGAGACCTTCTGGGTTGGTACTACTTGTGATAGCACAGCATTTGAGGGGTAATACTCTTTATGTACTTTCCATTTCCGCAAGTGCTTTCACAAATCTTGCATGGACTGAAAGACTTATAGTAGTACAAGTGAACTTTGCCTAGCTTTAATTAGTGCATTGTTTGGCCTGTTGTGCTTCACTGTTTGCAGGAAGCGCCTTGAAGGGACAAGAATTACACTTCAAAAGATGTAATGTTGCTATCTCCATCTTTCAAGAAAAAAATATTTGCATTTCATCTGTTTTCATCTCACTATCAAACCTGCAGGGATAAAATAGGATTTGACTTTGCTATTAGAACGCCATGCACCCCATCTCGATGGGATGAATACAGTGAGGAAATGGCGGCAGCATGGGAGGTATGAAGAAAGTGGAGTATTTTGATTCTCTACTAAGAATTAATGATAACATTTCGGCGGGTGGCAATTAACCTTCTTTTGTAGCTTCTGAGTAAAATAGTAAACATGTAGCATTTCCTTTCTATACATAGCTTTTCCTTTTTCTGTTATTATAGTTTTAAATTCATGTGCAGGCTATCTGCAATATATATTGTGGCGATCTATATGGTTCCAATGATCTTAGCGTCCTCGACAGTGTGAAAGATGCAATTTTAAGAATGACATATTACTGGTATCTAAAACTCTTAATTGACTTGGTTAAGCAGCCACTATTACAATGTACTTTATTAAAACACCAAATCTCAAATTTGGCAGGTACAACTTCATGCCACTGTCTAGGGGTTCTGCTGTTGTTGGATTCACAGTATTGTTGGGGCTGTTTCTTGCGGCAAATATGGAGTTGACTCGTAACATCCCTTCTGGCATTCAAGTTGATTGGGATGCTATTCTATCCCCCAACCCAGATTTGTTTTTGACGTCCATTAAGCAATGGCTACATCCATCACTCAAGATCAACTCGGCTTGGAAGGATTATCCAGATGTATCAGCGACGTTATCCACTACGGGCACTGTCTTAGCTGCTTTGAGTTCTTATGACTGATTTAAGGTATGTTACCTTTTCTAAGTCATGTTCTCCCTCAACATAAGAAAAAGAGAATCCTAAATGGCTCTCCTTTTGCAGGTCAATTTATCACAACTAATGCAATATGAAGTCACGATTTTACCTTTGCATCGTTTACATTACATTTTAGTGAGTAGTCTTTTCCCAATTATCTCGTGGGAAGTATTTTCTGGTGTATTTTATTGTCCATAGTGAAATTATTGTACATTGAGCTCAAAATCAATATTTAATACACTCCTCCAAAGATATAATCACGCTTCTAACATGTAGCTCTTTTTTTTATTTATAGATGGAATATTATACGAGAAGTATTAGCGTGCATACAAAATTTATGTATACACCGTGCATACACACGTTCTGGACTTTTGGATCAGTATCATTTTAATTCAAAGATGCAGATTATTTATGTTTTGGGTCATCAGATTGAAAATGATACTAATCCAAAGGTTCATAGTGTGTGCATGCATCGTGTGTATAGTGTGTGCATGTATCGTGTCTATGCACGCTAATATGCCTCATATTATAATTATTTGTGCTGCATTGGACAATTTCCAAAGTTGACTTGCGTAGTTTTCTTCTGTGTAAATAACTTTTTGAATTACTTCGCAAATATCCTATCAACTATAATTTTTTCGTATAATTTTAAATTATAAATTTGTTAATTTTAGATCTTGAGCTTTTGTCAATCAAGTTTTCCCATTAAAGTGCATCCATCTGTTAAATTTATTTTTTTATTAAGTATAAAATAATAAATGTATCCTTTTTATTTAAATATTATAAAAAATAAAAAAATAAGTTGATAAAGATATTTCATAATTATTAAAAATTATTTTTATTCTTACTTTATTTTTTTATTGTATTAAAGAATTAAGGACAAGATAATATTTCATAATTATAAAAAATTCATTTAACGGAAAGAGTAAATTGATAAATAAAAATAAGTTCGAACATAAAAAACAAATAAATTTATAATTTAAAATTAGATACGAAATAAAAATGATGGTTGAAGGGGTGTTTATAATAACCCTAATTTTTTCTATATAAAGGTTCGCGTGACTTGGTTTAAACGTGATGAAAGAATGGGTCTTGATCTGGACAAATAAATATTATGTCGTAGTAGATTCAATTTTTAAATTGGGACATCCTCCCATGCAGAAACAAAATTTGCCACAAATTTCAAAACACGCGAATAGTGAATCAGTAATAGGCCTGAAACCATGAAATTAAACAAAATGATATCAGAAGCATAAATCATGTCCTCAACAAAAGAAGGCTTTTGTCTACTCTTTATGTCAACCCTAATAAGGAGGATCCCATCCAATCAGACGAACCAAAAACATTAAAATGCAAATGGCCTCCATAAACTATCTACCAGAGAACCGAGTCACAATAACAGAGATTTAATAATGTCTATTAGAACTCCATGTCTTCCTATTCAATCAAGAACCCGAAGCTGATGCCCTCTACATGAGCAAAAAACCAACGACCACAAGCGGCACCACCGAGGCCACCAGTCCTCCAACCACTGTCACCTTCTTCTTCACACCTTCTGCACCACTCTGCAAATTAAAAGCATAAAAGTAAATTAGGCAATTTCTCTATTTTTTTCTTCTATATTCCTAGTTTTTCTTATATTTTATAGAGACGACAAAAATATCATTGAGGCAGGGTGGATGAAGTTGCCAAGATATCGATAACCTCCCCTGCTTTCCCTGTGACCTATATGTCTATTTTTTCTTGCTGTTTTGGTGATTTATTGGGCCCGAGGTTGCACAGTTTGCAGGGAAGGCGCGGATCACGTGAGCCCTTGCACGGTATCCAACGGCCAGGATCCGTCCGTCCCCTCTGCTTTGACTACAAGTACAAAGTATCGAAACCCGACAAAAAAATAAATAATAAAAATTGTTTTTTTATAATAACCAAAAGAGTCCGGAACTCAAAAAACCACACGGTGTCCGATTTGATATAACTTCTTCGGTTCCGCTCCACGGCTACGTCCGCGACAGCTGGCGAGCGTACGTTAGACGACGGCATACGACCTCGGGAAACGCTGCGCCGGGAAGGCGACCGGAGCCCGCTGCCGGACGTCGGCGGTGGACGTATCGTAGGCATCCGACAACGAGATCACCACCGTTCAGCATAAGAAAAATACGGGCTTAATGTATGCTTGTTTTTTGCTACATTGCGCCNGCCGGCGCCGACGGGACCTCCGCGGGCTGCGGCGGAGCGACGGCAGGGGCCGGAGCAGCGGCCACGACGGGCGCTGGAGTCGGAGGAGGCAGTGCAGGCGGGGGAGACGGCTGGGAGCTCACCGGAGTTGCCACGGGAGGAGCGGAGGCGGTGGTGGGGGCTAGGGCCGGAGGCTGTGATTTGGCGGGTGGCGCTGGTGCGGGGGCCTTGGAAGGGGTGGCGGTGGGAGGGGAGGAGACGGGGGCGGAGGACTTGGACGGAGCTGCAGCTGGTGATTTAGACGGCGCGGCAACTGAGGAGGACGTCGGCGGGGATGCCGTAGGGGCGGCAACCGGGGACGACGCGGGTGGCGCCGCAGCAGAAGCAGGGACAGCAGCGTGGGAGGAGGTAGGGGATGCGGCGGGGGACTGGGCGAGGGAAGAGGACATGGCGAGGCAAATGAGTGCAAAGACGAAGGCGGTGTGCCGGTCCATGGCGATCGCCGTCGCCATGCGCGAGTGGTAACGGAGGTAGACGAGCAGGGGTGAAAGAGTTCAGTTTAGAGCGGCGCAAGAAGAGTAACGTGTAGTTGAGCGACCTTATAGTAACTGGGGACCTTACGCCCTTCCTTCACCACAGCTTACGTGGGTTGGGTCCCGCTCTTGCGGCCAATTAGATATCTTCTTTTGGTGTTGTAAGTTTGTTGGCATTGTTCCTGATCCAGTGGATGCGTGGGGATGATTCGCTCGAGGCGCAACATGATTTTGGATTCGGGTCGAGCTCGAGTCGAGTCCAATTTGGGTTCGTTCGGCAGATGCGTGGTGAGGGAACAACGTCCGGAACTGGTGACAGGACATGTTGGAATACGTGCGACGGAGGGGAAGAATAATAATAACAAGGGTCACATATTGCTGTGTACTGTCTTTTCACTTTGGCCAATCTTTTTATTGTTTTATGTTGGGCGATTAAAGCACTCGGGTCAGTGCACTGATGCCTCTCAGAAGCACTTTTGCCTGTGCTTGCCCAGTGGGTGTCAGGTCCAAAAACCCCAAAAATATTGGATGGAATTCAATTTGCTAAGCATGCTCTTTTTTAAAAAAATGTAAACATTAACTTTATTTTATTTACTAAGATCCTTGTTTTTTTTTCATAATTATTTATTTTAACGTTTTAGTTATTAGACTTTGACCTATCTTTCCCTTGTTATATAAAAGGAAATGTGAGGTTTCTAATGTTGGCTGAAAAATAATACCTCCTTTTAAAGATCCTCAGAAACACTCGTGCATTTTAATTATTTTAAAATTTTAAATTATTATGGGTGAGATGTTAAGAGGGCATTTTTTCTATTTGTTAGCTTATGGCCAACATAAAAGCTTCCACTTGCTTGGTATCCCGGTGCATGTTTCGGTGCTATTTAGCAAGATTCTCTATCTTTGGGTGTACGATATTGTGCATCCTTACCAAGGTAAGCCAATTTGAAAGAGGAGTATATATTTTGGTGTTTTTTTATTTAAATAATAAATCATTCAGTCTTTCTTACGGTAAAAAAGTAGTGCATCATCAATCACTACCATTTCCTCACTCGGCATATATTTCTTAGGTTTGTGTTGGCCCAACCTTACCAAATAAAACAATGCATTATTAATTTTTTTTTCATTTATTTTTAAAGAAAATGATTATCTATTCGAATAAAAACATGAAATGTCGAGGTAGGAGACCCGGAGGAGGGCCGTCCTCCCAAAAGACGTACGTAGACGATTGTCGGCCAATATTTGTCAAGTAATCCGCAGGCCTATTGATTTCACGGTATACATGTTTACATTCAAAATGATCAAAAAACCGGATGTCCTCCTAGATGTTTCGTAAGATGTTCAGCAGTCTCCATGGGCATTTGCATTGTTTTTGTACTATTTGTACTAGGACCTTCGAGTCTGATTATATCCATGCGTTTTTTAATCCCATCGCCCGACAGTCTTTAAGTCCCTGCATCAATCCCCAAGCTTCTGTTTCCAATACTGAATCTGCCTGTTTGCTTATAGCTCCTGCACGCAAAAAACATCCATTAGATGATCGAATGAGATATCCTGCTCCCCCAACTTCCCCTCTTCCATTGAAGGAACCATCTGAGTTAATTTTAACCCATCCAGGAGATGGGGGCTCCCACTTGACCCATTGAAGGTCGGGGTATTGCCTCAGGGGTATTGCCTCAGATATGTGGTGTCCACCATATTCCTCACATCTTGCCAAAGCCCTCTCCAACACCGTCTGAAGGCTAACATGTTTGGAGCGAAAGTAAATATAATTCCTTAGGTTCCATATCCCCAATAGACAAAAAAAGATTATTGCTAACAGGTTTGCACAAGAGTTTTTAGTGAGTTCATTTCCTTCTTTGGTCCATCCTCCACTACCCCAGGGAACCTGGTGTTTGAAGGTATAATTCAATTTGGTTTGTGCCAGCTCCCACAGGTTCGACGATATTGGGCGTTTAAAGAAAAGGTGGTTGTTTATTTCTAAACTTTGTTCGCATAATAAGCAGGACGGATTTACTGAAGGATCGAAACGTAGTATCATATCCTTAGTGGGTAATCTTTTGTGTGCTAGTTTCCAGAGAAAGATACTAATTTTGGGGGGAATTGGAAGTGACCATACTTTGTTCCAAACATGTCTTCCAATTTCATACGGTGGAGTTGCTTGGTGACTTAAGAAATAATAGACTGATTTGGCTTTTGCCTCACCATGAGTGTCGGAGCCCCATATCCACATGTCATCCTTCGCCACCGCAGGTAAAAAATAGGATTTTATGCGCAATATTAACTCATCACCAAGGCATTCATGTATTGCAGATAAATTCCATGTTTGATTTATGATTAATGCATCGACGTTCTGATTAAGAAGTTCAGAGTTTATATTAATATACGTGGGTATTAGACTGAGTGGAGTTGAGAATAACCACGGATCATGCAAAATGCTAGTCGTCCTACCGTTTCCTATGAGTCTAGTGATACCAAGTTTAATATCTGATAGTGATTTCGAGATTAGGCGCCAGCACCATGAAGAGTTAGAGGGTACTATATGTCTCCAAGGATGAAGTTTGTCGTACTTTTGGCTTACCAATTGTGCCCAGTGTGATTGTTCCCTGTTTAGTATACAAAAAATTTTTTTGGCTAACAATGATGTAAGAATAAGATGAAAGTCTCTAATTCCCAGACCTCCGCACATTTGTGGGAGCATGATGGTTCTCCAGTTTATCAAGTGTGCCCTTCGTTTGCCATTTACATCTGCCCAAAAGAAACCTCTAGTTAGCCTATCTAATGAGTCAATTAAGCCACTAAAAACATATATAGATCCAAGAGAGTGGTTTGGGAGTGATCCCAATACTGATTTAATCAAAGTGAGCTTACCTGCCTAATTTAGTACTTTACCTTTCCAGCTTGAGAGTCTAGTTGAGAGCTTGTCGATTAGGAAGTGTTGCTGCTTTATGGTGATGTATTTATGGGAGATTGGTACCCCTAAGTATGTAAAGGGATATTTGCCCAGACCAATGTTCAGCTCCCTTTTAATTGCCCCTATGCGTTTTTTGTTTAGTCTTGGTGGGAGATAGATGTTTGATTTGTCGACATTTACCCTTTGATTTGTTAATTTGCAATATTGTTCTAAGATTTTTTAAGTTCTCTGTAATTTTTACTTGTGGTTGCTACACAGATAAGTAGGTCGTCCGCATACAACAAATGGCTCATGGAGAAAGAGTTTACTTTGAATGGGGTTAGTTTGCAGTCTGTTACGGCTTTATTTAGTATTGACGATAACACTTGAGTAATTAGTATGCAGAGATAAGGTGACAGTGGATCACCTTGTCTTACCCCTTTACTACTCTTGAACCCTGTAGAGTATGTGCCATTTATGAGACAAGTAAAAGAAGGGGAGGTGATACATGCTGAAATCCATGAAATAAATCTATTTGGGAATTTCATGATCCTCAAGGTATTGAGAATGGCACTCCATGATACCCTATCAAATGCCTTCTCCATGTCAGCCTTAATAATCATAAATTTTCTGCGTCCTTTTCCTAATGAGTGAGCTACCTCTTGAGCTATCATAATGTTGTCTTGGATGGAACGGTTTGATACAAATGCAGATTGTGCTGAATCTATGAGCTCCGGGAGGGTGGGCTTCAATCAATTGGCCAGAATCTTTCCTATTACATGATAAACTATGTTGCAAAGGGAGATGGGTCTATAGTCTGTGAATTTTCTAGGTTTTGACTTCTTAGGGATAAAGATTAGTGTTGTTTTGGTCCATTCTAAAGGCATATGATTTGTCTGAAAGAAATTCTGAATGTTTAAAGTGACTTCTTTGCCTATGATGTCTTTCACATGAGGCATACTTTTCTTTGTTATCGCAAAGATATTTGCTTATTGCAAAAGACAAAATAAAAGCCTCCCAAACTACTCTACCACCAATTTAGTACTTGAACATGTGCATCATTTGCATGATTCAAAGCACTTGGAGTAAGTTTGGTTTGAGAACACGGAGGGCATTTTCATTCCAACAATCTTCCTTGTGATGACACATAAAATATTTATCTATTAAGACTTTATTTGGATATTTAGAGATGGGTAGGATAATAGTGGAGTAAGTGATGATGGAGTAAAATATAATGAGTTATTAGTAAGTTCATGTAATACCTCGAATCCTCGTCACAATATATGGACGGTCTAAATTAAAAGATTATTAAATAAGTGTTTGGGTCAATTAAAAGTCCACCCAAATTTTAATCCCTCACCTACATAAATCTCTAATCTTAAGAAAGTAATTTCTCAAAACCTAAAATTTTGCCCTAGCCGCCACGTGAGTTCTCTTCCCTCTCTTCTCCTTCTTCTCTCTTCTTTCTTCTCTCTCTCAAGCTTCAACCACGAGATTGGTGTCAGGAGGAGGTGACACAGAGGACAACGCGCAGAAGGAGAGAGACCATCCAAGCCGTGAGACATATACAAGATAATTGCAAGGTATGTAACATGGCGAATCCAATAGGTTTTCATGATGAATTTTATATCATGATCATATACCATGAATTCTGGTTTAATCTGCATGATGTATACATGATGTTTCTGCCCTAGACAAGTCATGATGTAGATTGATTTAGGGAAATCCGTTCGTGAATGTAATAAGGTTCATAATGTAGATGTTAAGACCGAAAACTGTAGAAAAATGTGGTGTTAAATATCCTCATATATTAATGTAGCTATAGGAAAGAATCTCGGATCGATTCGGAGAAGAAAAGTGGCGGCGTTCGCCTAAAAAATTTCTGTCACGACTGTGAGACGTATCACGGGCCATGACAGAGGTAGTCGACGAACGACACGGGCTAAATTCGCCTAGAAATTCCCCGTCACGGCCGTGACAGACATGTCACGGGCCGTGATGGCGGCAGTCGAGGACGGCGTGGTCGTGAAATATGCCCAGAACTCCCGTCACGATCGTGACAACCATGTCACGGGCCGTGACGAAGGTAGTCACGCCCGTGACCATCTGGTCATGGGCCTAACCATGGAGAATTAAATCACCCAAGCACGGCCGTGACGACTTCGTCACGGGCCGTGATGTCGAGTCGTGAAGGTCCCATAATCAGTCACGGACGCATCGCAAGCCGTGATCATAAAACCGACCTTGTTCCGTCACGGTCGTGACAAGTTTGTCACGGGCCGTGACCATATTGAATGTATCAACCATTGCTCAGTCACGACCGTGACCATGTCTTCACGGGTCGTGACAGACTTGTCACGGGCCGTGACAGATATGTTACCATATTCCATTAATGTCAGTTTTATTTTCATGATGATGGTGATTGTATTGATTGATTAAATATGAATTGATGAGTGGTGTAGGTTTAGGTGTCTTTAAATGATAACATAGCTTAATATAGAATTTAAAAGTTGTAATGATTGTGCTTGAACTTAAGCTTGAAGAGGAGGACCCCCCCGGCTATTGTGTCCCTTAGGGGACTATTGTTATTGCGTTCCCTCGGGAACTATTGCGTTCCTTCTCTAGGGAACTATTGCGTTCCTTCGGAAACTATTGTATAGATATGGAGACTTGGTCAGAGAGAGACCCCATGACCTAGCTAGCTATATTGGCACCGGGGAGACAATCTAAATCTTCATGCATTAATAAAGGCTCATATTGATTGATAATGAATGCTTCATATAAGACAAGATAAATAGATAATGATATATTGATGATGACTTAAGTATATTGAAAAGAAAGTATATGGACCACGCTAGATGAGACATGAATTGCTACTTTTGTCATCCATAGATTATTGAAATGGAAAGATAAAAAATTATTCTATTGAAATTGTTAATTGTTAATTGATATTCATGTCCCATGTTGAGCATCTTATTTATGTCTTTTACACATTGAGTGTCAAAACTCACGGGAGGTTTTATCTCCCTTGTTAATTCAATTTTGCAGGTCGCCCTGAGGATAACTAGGTACTGATGATGATGTTGATGATGATGCAGCTCGTGATGGTCTACTTGCACATGTCATAGGATCCTGGTCTAAGATTGAGTCTTGTGATTTTGTCATAGAGAGTATGATGAACTCTACTATTAGCATTTTGTTATATTATATTGTTGAATTTTGGTCTTTTGTTGGAATTGATGTAACAGACTGATTAGTATTTTCTATATGTCAAAGATGTTTAGTTT
>LTAE01004400.1:0-32576 GCA_001647135.1 Pontederia paniculata | reverse complement strand
CCCCCCCCCCTCTTGGTGTCATCTAGATCCTACAATTAGGTGGTAAAATGGATGGGTCATTAGTAGAACTTGTGGATCTAGTATTCATCATATTGGATCAACCTGGCTCTGACACCAAAATGATATAATCCAAGGGCTAAAACTGAGACGACATAATATGATTGATAAGGAAATAAAAATGGTGACTAGAAATATATTAACTTGAGGTGGGAGACTAGATGGTTGTACTAAGCATAATTAATGACTCATTTTTTGAATATGTTAACTATTTTTTAGTGGCACATGTTGTCACACTTTTAGATACATAATAGGATAGTTGGAACTCTATCAATAGAATCTAAGGGCTAAAACTGAGATGACATAATATGATTGATAAGGAAATGAAAATGGTAACTAGAAATATATTAACTTTAGGTGGGAAACATATAATATTAATAAGTGTCCACATGGAGTGGACAAAACTCCCAGCTATTAAGCAAATCAAAATCAATACCCGCCTTACAACAAATACAATTCACATATTTAAACCAAACAAACCATGGAAGAAGTAACTAACAAATAACTAAAACATAGTGGCAGTGGAGAGTTATGGTTAACTGACATCATGCACTCAGACTGGGTGGTTACACTAGGTATAATAATGACTTATTTTTTTTATCTGGTAACTTTTTTTTAGTGGCACATGTTGTCACACTTTTAGATACATAATAGGGTAGTTGGAAATCTATCAATGCATCCCCTCTGGAAAGTCGCCTTGTCCTCAAAGCAGAAGGTAGGAAACTATTGAAATATCTTGTTTGGATGAAGCTTGGGCAGCAGATTTTGTTGCCATGTCTAAAACACCTTGTAGTTTGTATCGCTTTCCATTCAGATGGAATATAAGGAACTTCTTCTCCAGTTGGCTTGAATTATATTGAGGGAAGCTAACCATTTTATACCTAGCACAAGATCAACTCCTCCAAGGGAAAAATGAAATAAATCCTCTATGATTTTTAGAGCTGAAATCTGCATTTCGACTTGTTGACAAAGATTATTGCATTTGATGAAGTCACCATTGCCAATTTGAACACCAAATGTAGACACTTGTTGCATAGGCAATTTGAGTTCATTAACCAAATTTTCAGAAATAAAATTGTGAGTAGAACCTGAATCAATTAACACATAAATATCTCTTTCTGTGATAGATCCTTTAAGCGGTGTTAGATTTACCCAAAAAAGGCATGAAATGATATTTCTGCAAATTGTGTGGATGAATCAATTGGCAATGTATCAACCTCTTATTTAGTAACGTTCTTTTCCTTTTTGTCACCATCATTATTGGCCTCCAAAAGAGTGAGAGAAGAAAAATTGCAACGATAGCTAGGAGAATAATTTTTATTGCATCTAAATCATAGCCCCTTAGAAAGTTATGTTTGTCATTCAACATCCCATGGGCGCAACTCTTGTGATCTAGGCATACTTGAGCATAAGTGGGTAGGATCATTTGTAAGACAATCTCATGCCTTTGTGGAAGATGAGATTGAGAGCAATTGACTATATACATATGAGTTGGAATCTTTAATGCTATGATTGAGGCAGATTTTTTACTCAAACTCAAAAAGTGTACTTATAGCTTTGTATATAAATCTCGGTTTATGGATTTGAATATCAGCTTTCAGCTTTTCTTTCATTCTTCATGAACCTCTTCTAGAATAGGTTCAAGTCTCTTCTCTATGTGCTCAGTTACATGCTTCTCTTGTTCACTCTCCTAACTACTTTCTCCCCCTTTGTAATTATCAAAAGAGGATGTCCATCATCAGGATGTGCAGCAGGTTCATATTCGGCAGCTCGCATGAAGTCATCCATAATCTTCCAACGTTGGCGAGCTTGGCTCGGATGAGCTAAGAGACCTTATTGACTTCAGCATTGTTGAACTGCTCAACTGCAAACTTCTTCATTACTTCAAGAGCTTGACCGAGTTGACTGGTCATTGTGCTGAGTTGTGCTGTCATGAAGTCCACTTTATTAAGGAACACTTCCAAGAGACAATGTGTGGGCCAATTTGTGACACGAGATGATCTTCTAGCAAATTGTTGACGATATTCCTGGATGGATCTTGTTTGATGTATGCCGCAAAGGTGCTCATCAGGGTTTTGAAACTCCTCTGGCCCGTAATTTTCCTGCAATGCTGGGACAAGGTCCTCCCAACACAACATAGTATAGTCATGGTTAATCCTAGCAAAAAACTCAAGTGCATCACCTTCTAAATACATGGAAACTATATCGACTTTGGCATCCTCAGAAGTTTGATAATAACAAAAATACTTTTCAACTTTAAGGATCCAACCACGAGGATCACCTCCTTCAAATTTGGGAAACTCCAACTTTGTGTGCAGACGTTGGGAAGGATGCTTGAGCTACCATGGATTGTCCATATCGTCTTCTTCTCTTTCTTCACTATTACAATTTGCCTATGTCGGAGCCTATCTCCATAGCCTTTCCTTTTTCACAACCAAGATAGCTTGTTGCCTCTTGTTGACAAGTGATTGTTTGGGTTTTAAGGACTGCAACCTTAGCTGCTAATGTATCAATGGACTCTAGCTTTGATGCGATGGATGATAGTTGATGGGCAATGGAATCAGGGTTGGAATTAGGTGGTAAAATGGATGGGTCATTAATTGAACTTGTGGATATAGTATTCATCATATTCAACTTCAGTGTTCATGTCTTCAGTGTTCCTCAAGGTGGAAGGTAGGAAACTGCTGAAATCTCTTGTTTGGATGAAGCTTGGGCAGCAAATTTTGTTGCCATGTCCGAACTACCTTGTAGTTTGTATCGCTTTCCATTCAGATGGAAAATAAGGAACTTCTTGTTCCAATTGGCTTGAATTATTGTTGAGGAAAGTTAACCATTTGATACCTAGCACAAGATCAACTCCTCCAAGGGAAAAAGGAAAGAAATCCTCTATAATTTTTAGACCTGAAATATGCATTTCGACTTGTGGACAAAGATGATTGCAATTGATGAAGTCACCGTTGCCGATTTGGACACCAAACGTGGACACTTGTTGCATAGGCAATTTGAGTTCATCAACCAAATTTTCAAAAATAAAATTGTGAGTAGAACCTGAATCAATTAACACATAAACATCTCTTTCTTTGATAGATCCTTTAATCTTCATGGTGGTGGTGTTAGATTTAGCCAAAATGGCATGAAATAATATTTTTGCAAATTGTATGGATGAAACAATTGGCAATGCATCAACCTCTTGTTTAGTAATGTTCTATTCCTTTTTGTCACCATCATCATTGGCCTCCAAAAGAGTGAGAGAAGAAAACTTGCAACGATGACGACTAGGAGAATATTTTTCATTGCATCTAAAACATAGCCCCTTAGCAAGTTGTGTCTATCATTCAGCATCCCATGGGCGCAACTGCTGTGATGTGGGCATATTGGAGCACAAGTGGGTAGGAGCATTTGTAAGAAAAGTTTATGCCTTTGCGGACGATGAGGTCAAAGCAAATGACTAGATACATATGAGTTAGAACCTTTATTGCTATGATTGAGATATATTTTTTACTCAAACTCAACAATTAGACTCATAACTTTGTATATAGATCTCAATTTATGGATTCAAACACCAATTTTCACCTCTTCTTTCAGGCCATTAAGGAACACTCCCAAGAGACAATGTTCAGACCAGTTTGTGACACGAGATGATCTTCTAGCAAATTCTTGATGATATTCCTAGATGGATCATGTTTGATGTATGCCGCAAAGGTGCTCATTAGGATTTTGAAACTCTGCAATGCTTGGACAAGGTCCTCCCAATACAACACAATATGATCATGATTAATCCAAGCAAAAAAATCAAGTGCATCACCTCTAAATACATGGAAGCTATATCAACTTTGGCATCCTCAAAAGTTTGATAATAACAAAAATACTCTTCAGTTTTAAGGATCCAACCACGAGGGTTACCTCTTCAAATTTGGGAAACTCCATCTTCATGTGCGGACGTTAGGAAGGATGGTTGAGCCACCATGGACTATCCATATCGTCTTCTTCTCTTGCTGTCCTGTTAAATTTGCCTCTATTGGAGCCATCTCCATAGCCTTTTAACAAGTGATTGTTTTGGCTTTAAGGGTTGCAACCTCAGCTGCTAATGTATCAAAGGACTCTAGCTTTGATGCGATGGAAGATAGTTGATGGGAAACATAATCAGGGTTGGGATTAGGTGGTAAAATGGATGGGTCATTAATAGAACTTGTGGATCTAGTATTCATCATATTACATCAACCGGCCAATATGATGAATTTGGTCTGATACCAAAATGATAGAATCTAAGGGTTAAAATTGAGATGACAAAATATGATTGATAAGGAAATAAAAATGGTGAGTAAAAATATATTAACTTGAGGTGAGATACATACAACTATTAATAAGTGTTCGTATGGAGAGGACAAAACTCTGAGCTATTAAGCAAATCACAATCACAATCTCTCTTACAACAAATACAATACACATATTTAAATCAAACAAACCAAGGAAAAAGTAACTAACAAATAAATAAAACATAGTGGACAGTTGAGAGTTATGGTTAATTATTTAAAAGTTAAATGTTATTGTTTCCTCTTTTTTCATTTAAGAATTTATTAAGATAATAATTCCATACATTCTGTCAAGAAGAAATTAAAATTCATAAATTAACTAGCTTTATTGGAGAAAGAAAATTCTTTCTTTAAAAGAATATTTCCTCAATTTTCATAGTTTTGATAATTAATTAGGTGAATACAGGTAGAGGAAAATATTTATTAATTCGTTAGAAAAACTTAAACACTTTCAATTTAAGAAAGAAAATCTTTTTCCCCTCAAAACACTTCATATGTTATAAACAAATAATTAATTATTTTATACCTTTTCTTATTTTGTATACTAATTTAACAAACGTTTTCAATTTAAGAAAGAAAATCTTTTTTCCCCTCATAATACTTCATATGTTATAATCAAATAATTAATTAGTTTATACTTTTTTTTATTTTGTATACTAATTTAACAAACGTTGCAAATAGTCGGACATGTGCCCAACTTTAGAGTTGAAATGTTGTTATGATATCATATGCGCTATTTGTGTATATTTTGTATTTGTAAAGTAACTTTAAGCTTACATTATAAAAAAATTATAGGTCTTCAATGCTATTTAAGTCAAATTCGTAGACCCAAAAACTTGGGCAAAAAATTATGGAATCAATTAGTACAATAATTTAGTTCTAGGTTTAAAGTCAACTTATTTAGCTAGCTATTTTTTTAGTCTACTAATAATGCTCCGGATTCTATATATCTCTATTGCATTATGCAGCTAATAAATTCCCCATTTACAATGTGTTCCATTTCATCCTTAACGTGCATGGCTGGCTTTAATTTGTTAGACTGAACTAATATCGCGAGAGATGAAGCATTTTTTTTTAGTATTGTGCATTAAAGGTAGGAAGGACTTTCAAGGGGATAATGCAACAACTGAAAATTTGTTGTTTACATAGAATATAAAGTATACATGATAGTTAAAGGATGTCAATGCTTTTTAGCTCTGGAAAGTCAGTCTTTTTAATTTTAAATTTTGATATTCAGAGGTCAGAAATCTTTGCAGCAAGTCACTTTTTTAACTACTTATAAGGTTTTTGTACTTTGAAAATTTGATGATCAGAAGTCAGACTTCTTATAAGGACTAGACCCACGCATTCATAAATAGTTAAAGTCAAATCCTTATTCCAAATATTTGTTTAGTATATATTAGCCAATTGAATAATTAGTAGTGGACAGCATTTAACTAGTGTATAATTATTAACGAGTACAGATTATATTTCAGCAATTTAATCATTTAATTCGATAAATGTGATTGATAAATACAGTGTTTATTTAGTCAATGTAAAATGATAAAAAATAATATAAATAATATTTAAATGATTTAAATTCTTAAATTAAAATAACTTATTTTTTTATTTTAACATATTTTAATATTGATGAATATAATAATAAACTAGAATTTTAATTTTATTATTTCAGTAATTCATTGTTGAATGTTTTTGCAATCAAAAGAATTTATAAATTATTAAAAGAATGATCAATAGCAAAGTGGTAAGATTAAGTGTATATATCGTACAAATAATAATTAAAAATTAAACATTTTGATGATATATTTAAAACTAAATTCTAATATGCTACTAACTAACTTTAGTCAGATATTGATTTTTCAAGCATGGTTATTTTAAACAACTTAAATAGCATATTTGTTTAATCAATAAATTGCCATTTTAATGATACATCAAATAAGACCTTCATCAATAGTCTATTAATAAAATTTTAATCATCCTGCCATTTAAGTAGTAAAGGTGTAATAAAAAAAATAGAAAAAAAAACTAAAGTTAGGAACTATACCAGAAATTAGGCAGTTCTTTTTCTTTAATTTAAAAAATCTGCTCAAATTAATTAGAGCCCCTCACAAAAAAACCGCAAGGGCCCTAGGCCCAACTTGCTTCTTTTTATGAGCAACTAAGTTACCCACAAGATTATATTTGTATTCTTAATAAACCCTCTCATCATTTTGCTTCGATAAGTTTATTGTTATCGTGTACAATAAATTTGCATGATATAAATATTTGACGTGGTTAAAATTTAAATGTTTACTTTAAGTTATAGTTATAATTAGACGTGTTTATGTTGAAGAAATATGATGAATTTATTTTATTATTTAATGCTTTCAAATCCTATTATATTAATATAGGAATCTGAAAATTCACGAAAAGAACTCATTTATTACGAATGTCTTTCTTTCACTTAAATAATTTTAGAACATCTTTTGGTTAGAAAAAATTAGCCCAATAAAGTCGAATAAATTTTTTTCATCCGAAAAATCATTTCTTCCATCCAACTACTTTTCTCCTCAACCAAGTGGAAATGTCAATCAAAATTGTTTAAGATCATGATATTTGATTATCTTTCATTTATTTAACTCATTATTCATCTTACTATTTAATTTATAAGATCCTTACCATCTTGATAATATCTTTCGCAAAATCTTAATTCTTATTCAAACCGAACTTGCAACTTTTTTATGATTTTAAATAAAATTTCGATTTTAATAATTTTAATATTAACCATCGAATTTAGAGTGAATAAAATTAGAAGCTTCTTCTACGAGACACACACTAGCAAGAACGAATTGAAAAAAAATAGTACGTAATTTTATCGAACAATTTGAATTCAAATTTGAACATATCAATTTTCAGTGTAACTCTCTCACTGATTTTTGAGGTGAAAGTGTTAAAAATTCTTGTAATACATTTTCCGGATTCAATCTTTTGATCTTCTTTATCCGTATTTCATTTATTTGCAAGCTTAACCAATAATTGTAGGTTTCTTCTAACACGACCCAAAAAAGCGAGAGTTAAATAATTACCATTTGATCAGAAACGTAAATATGGTGTCGCAAAATACGGCGTTGGGCGCATCCAATTCCAACGCCCTCCCTTTCTCTCTCATCTTATAACGCAAGCAACGGCATCACGTACATAAACTAATCTTATAATTCCTTTCTCTTTTTTCTGTTATTTTGTTAGCTTAACCATTTGCTCGCTTGCCCACTACTTTTTTTTCCGCTAAATTACATTCCCATTGAAATCTACCGAACAAGACAATTCGCAAGTGCATGTTGTGGCATCAATTAACGTCACATATATTATATTAAAATAAAACGTCACAGAGAACAATTAACTATATATGCATATAACTCAGACGACATTTCGCACCAAATAAATTCCAAAGGACCTGACCACCATCTCCTTTACAATGATTGTGACATTTTGATTTGCAATCACACACACATATATATATATGAGTTCCCTGCAAAATTAGGAACCAAGAAACACATCACAAGGTCATAAAGGGAATTAAGTCCATGCTTCCACTACATTAATTTTTTTAAAATAGAAGACAAAAACTGCATTTTAATCAAATTTATGGTCAAGAAATTTGATCACATTCATGTTCCTCTTAAATTGCTTTTTAAAAAAATGTATCAAAGTTAAAAGGATCAAGGAAGATAATGTTGAATAGAGTGCAGCCAAAACAAACATTGTTGCACAAAAAAAACAAGAAGTTATTGTGTACGTCTTTGTCTCACAGCAAGTCCAAGCGGATACGTTATTCCCCGGCCCTATGTGATGGAAGTTTGTACGTGTCCAAATTTTTCCATTTTTTTCGCGAAGTTTTCGATCGCTTTCGCGAAAATGACTCCTTTTAATAGAAATAAAGAAAATTAAATGTCAAATTTGCAATTCAATGAGCTAATTAAGCATCTTTATTTTTTTTTATAGGAAAGCGTGATTTTATAGTTATAGTGGGCGAACAATTTCACCGATTATTAAGGAAAGAAAGATTTTTTTTTCACAAAATTATGGAGGGGCGCTGAATTTTAATTCAATGAACTACTATTTTTCTTGAAAATAGTTTTAAAAATCGTACATATATTTTTTTATATCCATATTATAAGTAATATATACCATATAAGCATATATATATATATATATTTTTGAAGTCTAACCCATGGTAACATTTTATCTAATTTTAATTATATTTATTGGTGTAGATACTTATATTTATTTGTATTGATAAGGTAAAAGTAGTTTGGTTCGAGTTAGTTCTAATATTATATTTTTGATGTTTTCATATTTTTTTGGTATTGTTAACTATTCATGTTGGATTCTTGATCAATAGGGAATAAATATTATGTATGCGGTGAAACTCTACGATTTCATGTTGGAACTATTTTAACCGTATGTTTATAATAATATCTCATATATGGAGAGAGAGAGAGAGAGAGAGAGAGAGAGANGAATAAATATTATGTATGCGGTGAAACTCTACGATTTCATGTTGGAACTATTTTAACCGTATGTTTATAATAATATCTCATATATGGAGAGAGAGAGAGAGAGAGAGAGAGAGAGAGAGACCACATAATTAAAGAGTCGTACATTAACAGCTTGATAACAAAAAAATTAGAAGTATAAATAACGTAATAAATCACGGAATGATGATGTTACATGGCATTAATTAATTACTTGCAAGGTCAGGGCGCATTAATCACTATATATAATATCGTGTAGCAAAGAACAAAACGGAGATTAGGAAAAGACGATGGGGGCACTGCACGAGCCACGTCCAACAAACATATTAATAACGAGGGAGACAATGGGGAACCAATACGATTCTCGCTTGGATTTCAAACACTTGAACTTAGAGTCACGTGACTCCAAATTCAGATCTTTTGATTCTTATATTTCGAAAGAATCAATTGATTCTTACAAAATGCAGGAATAAATTATTTTTTTTACGTGACATTTTTTTTACCTTTTCTTTTGACTTTTTTTCTTCTATCTCTCTTCACTCTCTCTTTAATCTTATTTAATTAAATTAACTTATATTTTTATTTATTAATTATTAAATTTATAAAAAATATTATTATTTTTAAATTTAATAAGCTATTTTTATTATTTGTTATTATTTTTCCTAAATTATTTTACTTATTTAACTTTTCACTATTTTTTTATTATTTTGCTTAAATTATAATTAAAATTTAAATAATTATATTATTATATTATACATAATATTTAATTTATATCATTTATTAAAATTATTAAAAAATATTTTATTATATTATCTTAAATATATTATATTAAAATAATTTATTACTATTACTTTTTTATTCAATTAAATTTATTATCTTCATTAAAAAATTATTGATTCTCATCGATTTTATCAATTTTATCCAAACACACATTAGAATTAATCTATCAAATCAACTTTTTAGTTCACATCATTACTTTTTAATTCATCCAAACACTCATGAAATCAATCTATCAAATCAATAAATTCTTGGAACTTCATAGAACTTAAATTTTCGAATCCAAATGGCACCATAAAAACTAGTCATCTCTCTTTCCGCGCAATGAAGCTTAAGATTTATATCAAGTAATTGATAGATATATGAAAGATATATTAATTTATAGATATACTAATAAAAGAAACCTAATTAAATGATACTTAAGTTAATAGAAATTAATGGAGGTGAAACGAAACACCTCTCTAGGTGTTTTATCGTGGAACACCTTTGTGATCAATCGTCAATTTTTAAATATGTGGTTTAAATTAAAAGAGGAGAAAGAAAGTTATTATATTATTTTAATTAGGTGATTTTAAGTTATTTTTAATTTAAATCACATATTTAAAAATTGACGATTGATCATATGAGTGTTCCACGATAAAATACTTAGAGGGGTGTTTCACCTCCATTAAACCCAAGTTAATATAAGATATCTTATTTGATCCAAAAAAAATTATACAATGCCTTTGCGGATTGAACTTTCACGGTTAACTATTTATTAAAGCATTTTAGTTCACTTCAATCACTTCCATGATATCGATGACAACTCAAAAGTCAAAATCATAAGTAGCCATGAACGAGTGCATTTTTTTTTCATTTATAATAGACTTTTATGCCACTTCGCCAGAATATAGGCTCTATGTATTTTGATAATATTATTTTTATAAAAATAATTTTATTACTTTATTTGGTCACTTAAAAGTGATTGATCAAAAGAAAATAATTTTATATTAATTAGAAAATAAATATATGTTTGAAAAAAAAAATAATTTACTCTTTTCAAAATAAAATTCAATTGTACTTTATTTATATTTTAAATCATATACCAAACATATAAAGTTAAAATATTTTCTTTGAATCAGTTTCTTAATTTTTTATTTTCTTTATGGTTTTTTTTTATTTTCATCAAAATAAATAGAGCCTTAATTTCAACTTAAAACATACACTTTAGACTTAATTAGTTTATCTTTTTTGTGACTAGGTTTTTTAATAGAAATTGCATGCCGATAACATATTGAAATGTAGTCCAATAATATGGGATCAACTCTTAACTCATAATTCACGTTTATTATTATTATTATTATTATTATTATTATTATTATTATTATTATTATTATTATTATTATTATTATTATTATTATTATTATTATTATTATTATTATTATTATTATTATTATAGACTATAATAATTGACCACAAAGCTCCCTCTTCTTGCCTTGCCTTCTAATTTTATTAAAGTAATATAAACGTCTCATAATGTTTTTTCAACTAATTGATTTTATGCATGTGCTTTAAGTCTCAATTAAAATGGTCACACCGAATAAAAAAACATCCTCATTGGAAAAGAAATAAACAAGGAAATTAATCATCTTATTTAGGATAAATTGATTTATCTGCTTATTATATTTTCTTTTCACAGCAATTAAAACCCATGTATCTCTTCAAAAGAAAAAAGAAGAAGAGAAAAGAAACAAATAGCAACTGAAAAAAGGGAAGGGAGGAAGTTGATCAGTTCACGGAGATTTATCTTAAACACAAATTAATTAAGTAGATGATGCATATTAATTTACATATTAATTTATATCAACATGATCAACTGCTCGATCTCCATAAACTTGTTTCCGTCGCCGGACGTAATCAAGAATGGTCATCACTCGAGGAACCCGGTCATCCGGAGCACGGCGTCCCGGACGTGCCTGAGGTCCCTGCCCTTGAGCGTCCTCCCGTTGCCGGAGCACAGCGAGTACGCCGCCCTCCCTGTCGATGCCGCTCTCCGCGTCCGGGACACGAGCACGTGCGGCGGCAACATCTCCTCGTCGTCCTCGTCCTCCTCTCCGCTGCTGCCGAGCTCGCGCGTCCGCTGCCGCGTGCTTGGTACGCCCATCGGCATCGACGACCTCCGGGTGCCCGTCGCGGACGACGCTTCCTCCGTGTATGTGTCTCGGGTCGCGCTTGCGCCGGTGGTTGGACGACGATCCTGGTAGCTCTCCGGCCACATTACCTCCGACTCGCAGAACTCTTCCATTTGCTGTGAGCAAGTAGTATGTTGCTGGTGCCTCTGATAGAGTGGTGGAGTTTGGAGTTGGTATTGGGCGCTTGGAATTGGCATGGTATTTATAAGGTCATGCAACTTTTATTCACCTTTCACACTTGCCCTCCTCCGTTTTGCTAACGTACAAACCTCGCACACAACTAGAACAAGTATTATTATTTTATCTCATTAATTTTTTTTATATTCTACGGCTACCTCTGACTAATTTGATATTCGACTACAAAGGAAAAAAAATGTGAATATTAATTCTTGACTCAAAATCATTAATCATACCAAGCAACTAACCATGGTGGATTAGAATAAAGTATTATTTATTACAGGAAAAAAATGTGTGGTCATGCATGTACATTATTTTGACAAAGCTAAATACATAGAATACACGCTTGGGCTCCTATATATACGTTCTCAAACCTCTATTTAATTATTAACCACAGCTACTAATTAATCCTCAGTTATAGGAAATGAAAGGAGTATATAAATATGAATGAGGACCCCACTTAATTTAATTTGTTGACTTTGAATGTCAAATGAATGAGATGGATCACACTGTCACCACCTTTGGTCACCTTACTCATTTATCTGATGAGATCCTTCACTAGCCAAAACCAAGTTGTTAAAAGGACACCACGACGAAGTAGAAGAAATGGATTTATGGGAAATCACCGGTATTCTAATAAAGTTTACTTAATAGATGACAGTAACAAATAAATGTCCACCTAAAGTTTCATAGATATAAATATGATTGTCAAGATCTCGATCTAGATCTTACGATTTTACGATTTTGAGGGTCTTCACCGATCTCGATCTTAATGTAAGAATCTTATGGGTAAGATTTTAATAGGATCTTAATTTATATCATACGATCTTATACGATCCTATACGATCTCAAATAAATATTTTAATCATTTAAAAATAGTAGTTTTTATAATTTTTATAATAATAATTAATATAAACAGAGTTCAATACATTTTTCTTACAAATTGATCAAATTATGATCTATTGAAGTTTAATTTAAAATTTGAGTCAAAAAAATAGTTAAAAATATATATTTTATATTAAAATATATTATTTTATTAATTCGTAGAATCTTACGATCCTCGATCCAATCTTACGATTTTCGATTTTATGACCCCCTTACTATCTTACTTAAGATCTTGATCTTGACAACCTTGAATATAAAGTTAAATTTTAAAATTCTTCATTTATGAATAAGCTTACATCTCTAAGATCATGTTAGATGTATTTATCACATACTTTTTTAATAAGTGATCAACGGTCATTAAAAGAAATCACAAGCACAAACAATAATATTCTTTTAGTGCATAGTAATGAAAATTGTGTTGCATATTACTTTTTTCGTTTTAACATTATTCTTTTCTAAAAAAAGTTAACTGAGTGTCTCTATTGCCGCTCTAAAATATATTACTATCATTCAATCATATTAATCACGAACATTTTTATTATTGTCTAACAGAATGGCGAAACCCCGTACCCTTTGTTCAAAGCTAAAAAAGAAAGTTTCCAACGAAATATTTAATCTGTCCGAGCCAATAAGAACTTGAAGTATGTTGGCGATGGTTCCTGGCTTGTTGGGACCAACTGGTGTTAATTCTTAGGTTTATCGCAAAGTTTTGTCGCATACAAGAGGCCCAATGGTTGGTGGGGTCACATACTATTGATTACCCCACAGTTGATAGATGACTCCTTTGACATGAGAGAGAGAGAGAGAGAGAGAGAGTTGTGTATGGTGGAATGCTACATCCCTAACTTGAATGAATCATTAGTGGTGTGTCTGGATTCTAGAATGCCAGACATGATGAAGAGTAAACAGAGCAGGACTATTTTTGTGCACAAGAAAAGAACAAGATGATGCACTCACAAGTGTGCATGGAAGTAGGTCAGCTCAGTGGAGGATAAGATCAGCTTGACGCAGCAGAATGGTACACCAACGGGAGATGAATGATTGGGGTCCTCTTGTTATCTGCAGCACTTGTTTGATCTTGGCACGAAACTGGACATTTAGTGCCGGGTGCACCTTTCAACACCTTTATGATACAAAGACACAAGAATTTGGAGCCTTATGCAATGAGTTGCTAGTGGAAGAATTAGAGGAGATTCCTTCAATAATTTGAAGTATCAGGGATCTCATTTTAATTCTTCCTCTCCTCTTTTCATTTTCTTTTTTTTTTTTTTGTGGAGAAAAGTTTTTGTCATTCCCATGCAGCATCCTGCAAGGAAAGAAAAAAAAAATGAACGCCACACCTTTTGAACTCAAAGCTTGAATTGTGTCGTTTCTAGTGCCTGGTCTCATTCATCCAAAAGAAAGATATTACAATTAAACATGTATGGCTCAACTTCAACAAACTACTTGAAGATGACAATATGGAAGATCTCAATTTGTTATACTACCTTAACTAAATGCACAATGGGTAGACTGCAATTTTGGAAATAATTAAATATAGGGACCGAACCTCAATTCATAATTCACGATATCTCAATTAATACAAAACCAGATTTTCACATAACATCGTGACAAAATTTGCTAAACAGGTTCCTCCTACGATATACTTTATACAGATGGAATTCTATTATTTTAAATGAACACGTAAATATCTCCAGAGAATATGAAGAGGAAATGAAAGATGGTTGAAGCTTCGATTTAGCACAGATCAGCAGGAGCACATTGCCTAATAAACGATCTGTTCAGCCAAACACGTTATTGAAAGCTGCCTCCGCCAACTCTTTCAGGAATAAGACCACATCGTCGGATGAGTTAAGCATATACCTCGCATTTGACATCTTCCGACCAACGGCACAAGAAAAGTAATTATCACCCTTGAGATCAAGTACTGAAGATCCCTCATGCCATGAAATGGCCTCATGAGGTGATCGCCATCCAACTGAGTTTGTATGATTAGATGACATTCTCTTTTCTGATCCAGACGTAACCTTTGGTGTCCTAGCATGTGAAACCCTTGGATTACTCTTGTTTGATGACTTTACTGTGATTTTTTTATCATTAGAACATTTGCTACTGTCAGATACTTTTGTTCTTGAGGAGTTTACATAATCAGGTGGAAGCTCTGGCTCAAAGAACGTATAAATATCCTCATCCTGTACAAAAGATAAAAAAAATCCTGTAAGTTGATCATTCCAGAGTATCTAAAGTTTCCAAAATTGAGATCAAATTCTATATCCATAAATAACCCTCAATTTCTGTGTATGAGTTTTGAGGCTAAATTGTGCTGTGAAAAGAAACTACCTTTCCAAGAAAGTGGCCAATGCATAAAACATAATCAATTGGTGTGATCATGCTTTTGCTATGAACTATTTCCCCCAATATACGATCGATGGCAGCACCCTGAGAAATTATGAAAGTAACTGTTCAAATGCTTTGGTCTTGAATTTCTCTCGCATAGGCAACCTATGCTCTTAGCGTAAACCATATCGAAAAGGTATACTTGCCCCTCTAAAGAAAAATATCATTGGATGAATCCATCAGACATCAAATTTTGAATTGCTTCGTACTTCTTTAAAAATTATGTAATGTATCAACACAGTGAAATGTTCTCTTACTGTACAGTTAACATAAATCAAAGATGACATTGAAAAACAACCTATTTTTATATGGTGTGAAAGATATCATCGGTTCCAATCAGTCCATGACTGGCTTGTATATGGATTGTTACTCATTCAGAAGTAGATTTTAAATGATAAGATCTATGAGTATCAGTTACTGATCTTTAGAATTGCTCAAGCTGTTGAATTGTAACTCACAGGTACCGTAGTGTGCCTTGTGGTTGACACACAAACCTTCAAATATCCACTATCAATCATCTAGAAAGGTTATTCTCAATATTATCTATAAATTTAATTTAGGACGCTTGAGCAAGAGAGTCGCATAAAACACATTAGCCAAAAATTATCTAACATAAATCTATGCATACTGTAGTTTTTGTACAACAGAAACCTACAGTCATACCTTTGAAACTCCAACGGATCGAACTTCCACTGACCGACTACCTTGGACAACATCAACAGCAGCATTAGATATAGGACCAGTCCACAGATGTTGAAGCATATCCCTAGCCTGAAGCCTACCAAATTCAACATCTTCAATACAAGAAAATGAAAGAAAAGTGAGTGACAAAGTAGGGAACGGCGTCTGGATTTGATCACAAGATATTTTATGTCCAAATCAATAATCTACCTGCATACTTGTAGTTCCACACAAGAGAAGTCTCACGATGTTCAAAATGAGACCTGGGTGTTCTCTCAGTGAAATATTCAAATACATGCTGGATGTTTACAGTTATCATTATACGCCTTGTATATGAAACATCGCTAAAACTGAGTAATTTTTTAGGGTGAATGAAAACTGAGCATCAAATTACCTTGACGCTGTCAACCCAGTCCATGTTCAGATGCTCAGGCATTGTTGTCATCCACTCTCCACCTGTGACACGCAGAAACATTCCATTTTCTGCCGCCAGCCACATATTGAACTTCCCAAAATTCTTGGAGAAAGAAATAAAATTATTTAGCACTAGATTTGGATATCTAATTAATAGGAAATATCATATGTACTTTTAGTGAGAATATACATAATCCAGCACGCTTCTGTCACTTCCGCTAAGAACAACAACAGTGGTTTGTGGATCATTGCAAAGGGTTGTCAATGGCGCTCTCAAGTCGGGATGCAGTTTAAGTTCCATCTCTTTGATTTGGTCACCACCACTTCTTCCAGAAGATTCAACTGGTTTTGTCAATGTTGCATTAAAGCCCTAAAATGATAGAAGAGAAAACAAGAAATAAGTACTGTTTTGGTTGCCATCACAGTATTCAAGGCTTTGCCCCAACTAATTTGTCTCATCCCAGGTGGCACGCCTAGCTATGGCGTGTAAGACTCCCTGAGGGAATATTCTGCATGGGCAGGACTTGAACTTGAAGGAATAAGAACTTTAACATACTCTCTATTGGAAAAAAAATCAATTTAGCAGGAGCTATGAAGATGGACGACAGAATCAATTAAATGGATGAGAATTTGACAGTCAGAAATTTTCTACATAATTAGATATAGAAGTAATAGTGACGAGTTTCAGAAACAAGAGACTATCAGTATAAGTAACCGATTCCTGTATTGCAATAACTGCTCCTTTAAAAATATGACAACTAAGGGTGTCCTTATTACCATTCCAACAATCTCAAATGTCACTCCTTTCTTACTCTTTTACCCTTCATTCTTTTTTATTCTGTTAAAAATATTACAACTAAGCTAACTTAACAGCTTTGATAATTACATGAAAATGAAACATTTTTTTTTTACTTTTTTCCCCTCAACCACGCTATAAATGATTCAATCTGCACTTTTTTTATCTATACATCCCACCAGATTTAATTATATATTAAAATTTTGAGAGTGGCAATAATATTATAATTAGTTAAATATTAATCTTAAGAAATACAGTAAAAGTCATATCATATGCTCCTAAAATTTTATTTTTTATTAACATTCTTTAGTAAGAACTAGTCGAGCAAGCATTTTAACCACTTCTATAATATTTTGCAAAATCAATTCATTACACTATTATTGTAACACTATTAATTTAATAATTTAGAATTAGTTCATAAATCAATGTTAGAGTAGAAAAATAGTGCTAAAAGCTTACGCTCATTATTGGAAAAACATCGACTTAGCAGGAGCTATGAAGCTGGGCTACAGAATTCAATCAAATGGATGAGAATTTAACAGCCTTCTATTGCCACATGCATATGATACCAGTATAAGTTAGATATGAAATAACTGTGACGAGTTTCAGAAACAAGAGAATACCAGTATAAGTAAACGATTCCTGGATTGCAAAAATTGCTCTATTGCCACATGCATAGGAAGTAAAGGCAGGACATGTCTTGTTCTAAGTTGAGCTTCGATGATTGTATCATTAAGCTCGCTGCAGGAAAAGTAAAGTGGTTAAAGAAATCACAAAAAGTATATTATGCTAAAAGTTGCAACCAAAAATAAAAACTTGGCATCTGATAGAACATTTATAATTATGAAACTAACTCTATAAGAAAAGGAAGTATTGGAATAGAGCCACCAAAAGGGTAAGTTGGTTCACAAATCAACAGAAAATGTGTGTTCATTAAACAAGAAAGGCTAAAAATTTGTGATTTTGGACCATGATGAGAGTTAAAGCATTGACAATACTCCAAGGTCTAAAACAAGTTAGCCAAGCTGTTGAAAAAGAAGCCAAGATGAACTATTTCTAATGCAAATTCCTGAACTACATTTAAGATTTCAGGTATTTAAAAATAATAAAAAAGTTAAGCCATTTGTCTTTGAGATGAACCTAACAAATTAGGTCAATAAATAAAATTCAGCTAAACATGGACAGAAAAGAAAGAAATGAGCTTCAGCGGTTTATAATCTTATAATGTAAAAATGTCCAAGAGATTTTGACCCAAAAAATATGTCCAAGCGAAACATTCAGCCACTGTCATTGCCACAACCAACATCATTATGGTGATTAAACATTAAGATTTCTTCTAAGTCGTAATTCAAGGTTAACGGTTGATGTCTAATATCCCAACCTCACAAAAGTTCCCGCCCATTCTTGAGCAGTATGCGTTTTCACATGGTAATAATTATGTATATGACGCTTTTCTCTCTCATCAGGATGCATATTTAAGGCTTGTTCTATTGATGCGGCAACCTCTGTGATGTTCCATGGATTAACAAGGATGGCACCAGCGCCAAGAGATTGTGCTGCTCCTGCAAACTATATAGTAAACCTACAAAATTAAGGCATTAACTGACACCCAAAGTTGGATGCAAAAATGCTTCAATATGGTTTATAGAAAAATCAGCATGCTTAGTATCAAGCACTAGAGAAAGCAAGTCATTATGAAACTTATTGCAAGTATCTGACCTGGGAAATAATTGGAAAGAAAGGAGGCAGGAAAAATAGAAAGTTACTTATCAAGTTACCACGATAATTGCTCAATTATGGCTGATTAACGCCTTTAAATGATAAGCTACATAATAACTTTCACAAGTTATTTTTCAAGTATTTTGTTTCATTGCAACTATTTTCATTGTTTTTACATTTTGCTCATGGTAAAACTCATTTAGCATTATCAATACCATAAAAAAAATATATTCAAACATCGAAAGTTGGTTAAACCTAAGGTGCAGTAGTGTCTACATAAGCACAACTTACAACTATTCAATACATAACTTAGGCTCATACAGACAGAAATACAACTGTATTTGGAAGCAGGCAAAGCCACACAGGTGTAAGGTACGAAGATGATAAGCTCCAGGACAGATACAGCTAAATCATGTCAATAATGATAGTCATAATATCATTTAAGAAGTTACACTGTTAACAAAATCGGTGGCATAACGAAATTGAAGCAAGGAATGGAAGTTGCCTCTCAAAAGGATTAGTGAAAGGAAGAAAAATAGCTAAAGAAATATCAATACCATAAGAAATCAAAACAAGGTGATGTTGGGGATACATGATCTTGCATTTATGCAAACACATATTCAGTACCTCCATATTGCCAGGTTGTCAAACATTGATGCAAGCTTGCATGCATCATAATCATGTATTATTGCATGCACTATCCTTCTTTTTTGGGGAGGAAGCATTACTAATGTCAGTTCCATTTTATCAAACATTAATATAGTACACGCAGAGTGTGGCATGCATAAACTGCGTGTATGTTACCATTACATTAATACAGTATATATATATATATATATGTATCAGAACAACACAACTTCCCTGTCCAAAATCAAAAATCAAAATAGAGTGGCCTGCATAAACTGTGTATTTTACCATTTAGACTTAACCAAACAGCTGCACATGTAATGTTTTATATAAACTTTGCATTTCTGAAAAATATATCTCTTCATTGATGCACTCATTCCATTTTGACTTAACTAAACAACTGGGTTAACTAATGCATATATATGTTAGTTTTGCATCAGCTATGCAGAAGATTACCCTTGCATCAGAACCAGATGTTCCCTAAGTGAGATGACAGAGTTATAATGCTTACTTCACTTAATATGAGTACTCCTTTCTTTGATTCTTGGCATGCGACAAATTCATAGCTTACTAGATTCATCCCATCCCTCAATGATGTCACAAGAGCCACATCTGAAGAATTTAGTTACAAGAAATAAAATAAATTGAATGATCAAATAAAACAGCAAGAAGAAGCAGTTGCACTATATTAACATTAATATCTCTGTGAAAGCAAACTCAATATGTCTGCTTATATTATGTTCATGAATTAACTTCTTTGAAGAAAATATTTTCATTATTTAATACAACCTTCTGCAATTATGCAATTGGCAAAAGTTGTAGCCATAACTCTGATGTTTTACCACATATTTTCTAATATTAATCATCGACATTCTCGGATTAACATTCTTATTCAGAGATATCTAATTATAGCGGATTCATGCTTAACTGTAAGAGATAAACTTATCTCTAACAATAGAACAGCAAACAACTGAGAATCTAATGAAGGATATTCAAACTGTATGTATATATATATATATATATATATATATCAAATATGAACAAGAAGATATGAGAACATCCTTAACTGGATTTAGTTACAGATAGCATAGGCCTTCATAATCATGTTGCAAAAAGATCGATGAACGTTTGCCATTGGCATACTACCCATTCAGAAAGGGAATATTTATAGTTAGTAACACATGTGGCCGCTCATACTTTATTAGCAAATCTTATATGACACCAGCTATCTTGTTCTCTCAAGAAACATCACATACTTTGCAATCATAACTGAAATGAAAATTGAAGGATGGCCACTAGTTGTCAGGAAATGTATGCTGGAAAAAATTTGCATCCAATGTAATTGGAGAATAACACAAGTCAAGAACAAAAATGATAGTCAAACAAGGTACTATGCAGTTTCTCCAAGAACACCATCTAAGCACCAGTTAGAAGGCCTAAGCTCAATAGTCAGGTGAACATAAGCGGAAATTAAGAACAAGTCAGATTGGTCTACGCATTGGAAGGGAAACATAGAAGCTTATCCTCCTTACAAGAAAGGTTACTAAGTTTTCTTCATAAGTATGCAAGAATCATTTGTCTCTGCTGGCACCCCAAAAAAATCACTACTCCTAGTTCACTACATTGAGTGACACATTGTCAGATTTAATTTGTTTTATGAAACATTGCAAGTTAATTAATTTATTAAGATCTACAGAACATACTTGCTAGAGGTAGATTAATATCTTGAGAAACACATATGCATGTCAGATGATAGATTCAATAATGTAACATGTAAGGACATGCTGATGACTGAAGAGGTGTTCTCTCATATTTAAAGGCCAGGAAATAGCATACACAAGAATTGTAAGACCATAACGAAGAACTAAATGCCACCAAATTGTTGAAACCATCAGAGAGAAGAGGAAAAAGACAAGAACAGAGAATTGGGACTTATTCGAGCACATAACAACTCTTTCCAATGCAAGAAAAGACTGCAAACATATTAAAAGGTGTGGCTTCATACAAGGTTTGAAGTTCAATTAGCATACTATAAACCAGTTTCTGATAAGATTGAAACTGTTCACTGCCATGCAAAACAACATTGGTGTCCCCATGAGCATAGCACATGCTCAGTGTATGCTATTTGCTGCCAGACTGACAGGGGGTTCTGAGAAACTGACCAAAATGATAGGTATTGTGCCATCTGTTGCAAACTTGCAACTTTTGGCTTCTACATGAAAAATTTAGCAGAAGACCTTTGGACAAAGAAAAATTCTCCCACGAAGGTTATTTCTTTTATGGGGATTTCGTCTATGAAAAGCTATGATATTCTTTTTTAGGGGTGTTATTGTTAAGGTTGGATAAGAACTAGTGTGTTTCATGGTTGCTACATTGCTTGTTATTGTTGACATGTTCCTACACACGTAAGAAGAATCAACAATGAAGGACTAAAAGAACAGCCAGAAGAGTGCAAGTACCAGTGACTGCATAGAGAGCACATAATGCATGAAACTCGAGTGAACGATCCTGTAAGAAAATATATTTCATAAGGAACTGTATACTGTTAAATAACCCAAAAGTAAAATGTTTTGTAAATATAAAGAGGCGAGGAAAACATAAACATAAGCAGAAAGCATACTGAAAAAGGACACTATGAATAATAGCCTTTATAATTGTCGTATTATTCTCAGTAAATATACATGGACTTGTCAAGAAGTTTCCAACGACCAGATGAAGTTCCCTAGACAAAACATTGACCAACAACTTGAGAGCATTCCATGTTCGATAAAAATTTCAATGTATCACATTCCCTATCAAAAATAATTTGTGGCACCCCGATGTTTGATGAACTAGACTAACAACTTGAAACCATATCACTTATAAATATTACCAATTGAAATATTTATTACATTTAGCGAGGTAGTTTTTCATGTTGAGTCAGTATGCATTTTGTAGAGGACCATAATCATACTACAGATGTCACTGATATGCATACTTGCGCAATTAAGCTTCCACGAATCTTCCTAATCTTATAAAAACTTGTTTATCTTGCTTATCGCCTCCTACACTATGAGTTATCTCCATCATACTTACTGGTCGCCTATTCCATGTATAATTATACCAACCCAAGTAGCACATAACATCTTTTTTGCTACTCAATGACCCAACTGTAACAGACTAACTAATCCAAGGGCAATGAATAAACAACATACAATATGAAACCCCTACACCCCTTTGTAGCCTTTCTCCTTGTTTAATAGAAATTGCTTATGTGAAGCTCATTTCCCAAGGATTTTTATTGATTCTGGTGTGTATGCCTCAATAGCGAGATCGGCGCCCTGCATTGTGACCAACTTGCTCCAAGACGCCCTCCATGTAGACGCGCCTACGTCTTGGAGCCAAAACCATTTCGGAGCCCCGTGTCCCTCCGGAAAGTGCCCGCTCGAGCACCCGCCTAAGCGCGAGTGCCTGCACAAGACGCTCCGCACGACCCTGCTCCGCGGCCCATCGTGCCCAAGGATTCCGCTGCCCAAACTCAACGACTAAAAGGGCTTGTCTAGGTGTCATACTCGCCTAGACGCCGCACGTGGCCATTCCCTAGCTAAATGATGGTTACTCTTGGTAACCATCCTTTTCTCTCTCAAACAAAATATTGCCTATCAAAACCCACCACAAGATATTGAAGTGCATAAGCACGAAAATCCAACTGGTTGTTGAATCTGGAATAAATCATTCCATTGTGCAATATAGTTCAATTAAAATCAAACAAGACTGAAAAAAATAGAATAAGCATCTAAATGAGTGTTTTAGTTAACTTCAAAGATTTCAAAAGTGATGATTACTAAAGGTTGGAGACAAACCAGGTGTATTATAGGAACAGCTGATAAAGTTCCAAACCGTCCATTAATACGTCCCACAATCTCATGAACCTGACTAGTAAGCTTTTGATCTGGATATAGAAACAGAAACAAATTACGAATATAAAAAGCATGAACAACACAATGATGGATCACCTGAATATATAGATAAATATCCATAAGTTAGTAGACCTGTCTCAGTCTTGTTCCTATTGTCAGCACAAGTACAAGAAACAGAGAACTGGGTACTCATAAAACTTGAACTGTAACAACAATAACAATCGTAGACATAATTGCAATAAGTTTCAGGAAAGATAAATAAGAAAAACGTGACTTGTGGTAAAATCCCATTTATTTTGAGAAAAAGAATAAACTTGGTTGCTTTTAAAATGGGAATAAGCCATGGTAGCCACCTATTAAGACTACGCGTGTTTCCGCAATTGGACCAAGTTTGTAACTTTGTTCTCAAACAACAAAAAGTAGGTTGCTAAGGTAATCATTCTGCTACTTTAGCACTTTAAGTGAATACAGCATAGAATGCCTTCAAGGAAAAGAACATTTTGTATTTAAGAAAATGGAGAAACTGCATAGAATTTTGCATACACTCAGGTACATCAGTTCTAGTTGGAACAGCAATTTGCAGCAAGACTACTTTATCATGCCATGCTGGATTTTCTTCCAGGAACTTCTCAAACGCCAAAATCTTTTGAGGAATCCCCTTAATCATATCAAGCCGGTCAACACCCAACATTATCTGCCGTAGAAAGAAAATGAAACAGACTCAAATATCAGAAGCAACAAATTCAGTCTCAAAGGCATCTTCTAACATTTGGAGGCATAAGGGAAATTATATTAGCAATCATGAACAAAATGGAGCATAACAAAAAAATTATCTCAAAGCAAAGAAAGAAAACAAAAAAATCGGACAGCTTTGAACAGCCCCATGACTCAGAATCATTTCAACCATGGCAACTAAGACCCTAACAACAACAACAACAACAACAACAAAGCCTTATCCCACTAGGTGGGGTCGGCTACATGGATCATACGACGCCATTGCGCTCTATCAGTAATCAAATTTTTTTTTTTCAACTAAGACCCTAACAATGAGGAAAAAATAGTTGCTAAGAAGAACCATTGAGCCCATTTGGTACTCTTCAAAGCTTTGATAAGCCGACATAAGGAAGAAGCTTATTTAAGTCATTCTTAAGTCTTGACTGAGCTACAGAAGCCAGTGAGTTCGAAGTTGGAATGACTTGAATTCTCCCAAAAGTTTATATCTCCTTGGAAATAAATATCAAAGGGTACAAATGATCATATGCCCATGGCCCATATTATGAAGCTGGATTAGCACCAGAGATGTGAAGATGAACGTCAACAATTGTAGATAAATTAATAAGCTCTAACTGAAACCAGTAAATGGCATAAACAAACATGATGGATTATGGTATGAGGACTAATTGTTTATTCCAACAAATGGAGAAAATCAATAGGTTCATGAAAATGACATTTGATCATTGTACAAAAATGAATGTAGCGCCTTCACCTAAAATGATGAATTTAATATAAGTCTTCTGTTTGTACCTTTCGGCCTGCAAATCTGTGTGTCAATTCATTAATATACTCTTTGACTGCTGGAAGCTCAAGTGTTCGTTTGAATCGATCAGAATCTATTCCAATTGGAAACTGATGTCCAAAGTACAAGTCAGTTGTAAAGAATAGAAGGGTTGCTATGGAACTATATATGTATTAGCTTTCATGAAAAATGGAATCCAGAACAGTGACGTGCAACTTGTATGGATGGGCTTGATTTAATGAAGAACTAGGAATAAGAACCATACAGCGGCTACTCGAGTCAGCTTCCCTTGATCCTCAACTCCTTCAGGTGTGCCCTCAAGTCCAAGAATGCGAGTACAGGCGCTAACAAAGTGCCTTGCATAATCATATGTGTGGAACCTGGAAACCAGCTCAGAAGATAAGGTATGTGATGGGAACAGATTTGCTTTACGTTAAAGAAAAAGAGCTGCAACTAACAGAATGAAAAGTCGATTCAATAACAAATAGTAAAAATTGACAATTAAGCTACATAGAAAATATGTCATTTTAAATAAAATTGTATAATGAAGATACACATTACTGCTACTTGGTTTTTCCTGCATTTGGAGGCATGTTGTATATTAACCTGATTGAAAAGAAAAAAAAAAGAGAATTATAGTTCAAAGGAGTCTGTTTCCAAGCACCAAATTATCTTCAAAAGTGTCCCATTCAAAAGAATAAAGAAAGGTTCAAAGTGAAACTCAAAATTCATGGAATGGTAAAGTTATCCAGTATAATGAATTAAGAGTATATGATTTAAATAAGACAATGATAGAAAAGTAATGTGTATAAATTTTATGAATACGTGATCTAGTAGACTAACAGAATGTTAGGTCGCTCATTCTCAAGAGTTGATCTAGTGCCAAAAATGTCGATTGTACAACAGAACGTAGAATATCAGTGACCAGAAAGACTGAAGATGCTATTCTGAAAGGTTCCCTTACCCCACAAGGTCAGCTGCAAGAACTGATTTTAATAGCTCAGATCGTGATGGCAAAGTCCTATGAATTTCTGAAGAAGGAAAAGGTGTGTGAAGAAACCAGCCTACTTTCATCTTGCTATTATGCTCCTTGAGGCACTTTGGAAGAAACATGAGATGGTAATCATGACACCAGACAACATCTCCTTCCTGGTAATGCTGGTTCACAACATCAGCAAACATCTGGTTGGCTCTTTTGTAAGCATTGAACTGAGATTGGAAGCTGCGGGTGGTTGCAAGACGATCTTCTTGTGGAAGGCCCAAATAATGGAAAAGCGGCCATAAGATATTATTGCAGTAGCCATTGTAATACTGATGCACTATTTCTTCATCAAGAAAAACAGGAATGCATCTCTGTTTGAAAAAAAATAAATGACAAGATTACACACATGATAGTACTGTAAAACCATCTATTTTCGTTGATGAACAAAGCAATCAAGTAAAAGAGGAAGACCTTAGCATAATCATACCTTCTCAGCCAACGCTTTGGTAAGCGACCTCTGGCCAACTTCATCTGGCACATTTACACCTGCCCATCCTATCCATTTAGCATCGAAATCCTTCACGCCTGCAATAACAATGGCGTATGAACATCAATTAAGTTTTTTTTTTCTAAAAAAAACATATTAATTAAGCTTCATCATTTTTTGTACCATGTATACACTGCCGACTTAATTGCAACCCAAAAAAAAATTGCCTTTTTGAATATACATCGACATGCCGTTATCATTTGCTCCAATTACAATTATATTGTTATCATTAGATCACACCAACGGGAGGGAAGAAAATAGTTGTCTAGATTATTTTTGGATTAAAAAACTTTTTTTTTTTTCGACAGAGGTTGCATCTTTAGGACAAACAAATGGTCGAGAGAGATAAAAGAACAATATTGCAAAAAGGAGAACACGCAAAAACGCAGAGAATTCGAACTCACCCAATAAAGCACTAACCAACCCTCCAGCGCTGATATCCAGCGACCAGGAATCTTCGCCCCGCCTGACCGCAGAGACCGGCAACCTATTCGCCACCACGAGCAGCCGCTGCTTCATGGCCCGCCCGCGGCCCCGCCGGGTCCATTCCCCGATCGCGCCCGCCAAAGCGGCGGCGGCGGCGGCAGCAGCAGCCGAGGACGGATCATCGGCAATCTCCCCCTCAGGCTCGTTNTCTCTCTTCTCTCTCTCTCTCTCTCTCTCTCTCTGTGTGTGTGTTATTAGTTATTACTTCTTATTAGCAGGTGGAGACGCCGCCGATGACGACCACGAACTCGGCCGGCAACGGTGCTATTCACGTTGGAACCAGAAGAATTGGACGGTTGCAATACATCAACAAAAATTGAGACGACACCACGCAAAAATGTGTAAAGCAAGATCACCAACCAGAAAAGTAAACTTAAATGACATAAAATTTTCAATTCCTTTTTTCTGTTATGATGCTAATAACTTCTCTTAATATTTATTTGTTATAATAAAAAAATATGATAAAAGAATATTAAATTAATATTATATGCCATGCATATCGAACATGACAAACAGAACACTTAAAATTATTAATATTTTAATTTAAAATTAATTAATGCAACTTATTTGAATGATAATTTATTATTAAAATTAAAAATTATTAATATATCGTATAACTTAGTTTAAGTCTTGAGCTATATAATATAATTAGACCAAAAGAAGGGGAATTGCCTACCTACAGGATTTAGACATGGAATTAATTGGTTTTGAAGGCTGACCATGGACCCGTGATGCTTAATTGAGGACTAGACTTGCATGTTCCACAGATGGACACGATACTTTTGTGCAAGAAAAATGAAACCCAAGAAAACATTAATTAATTAATTAAATTAATTAAGTCAAAATGATCATATAATTGACTAATTAGTAACCGAGCAACTGCACGCGATCCGTGCCAATAGGCTTGACTCACACGATCGACTACTTTTATGGCTGATGTGTTTTTCCCTGATTTCATTTTTAATAATGAATAATGGATAAATCGATGCATAAAAATAATTCTAAAAATAAAAAACACTACATGCAAACCCATGATAGAGTTTAATTTTAAAAGTAAATCATTATAAAATTAGATTAAAGTTTATTGAATTTGGCCCAATGAATTATAAATATTATGATTTGATATATATAGAATTTGATGTGACTCGATTTCAAATTTGATTTAACTCAATCAATACTTATTTTTTAAAGATTTAAAAATCAAGGATATAAAGTAATTGATTTTAACATATTTCAATTTCAAAATAATATTAAATTATTTTTCATTTTAATAAAAAAAGATAGTCAAGTTGATTGGATCTGAAAATTAAAATTTGAACTTAATCAATTGATAGTTACATTATGTTGACGGTTCAGGATCAACCTGATTAATGATTCAAATATATCAAATTAAAATTTGATCAATTCATATCTTCGAGTTTATCAAGTTGACCTAATTTAGTGACTTACTTGGTGGTACTTGGTTGTAGATCGAAGGTGGTTTGTCATTTTTATTTATTTATCTCCTCTATCTTATTTCACTTAAAACTTGAATCTAAAGAATTATTCATTTATTTAAACCTTTAATCTAAATAATTAGTCACTTACTTAAACATCTAATCTAAAGAATTATTTGCTTATTTGTTTTAAAATTATTGAAGGTCTTTCATGTTAACAGTGTAGGGTCTTGGCACCATGAGGGGAGGATGAATTCGTGTAATAAAAATTTTAAATTGATTTTTCAATAAACTCGCGGAAGCTAAAATCTATTTGACAATCTCAAAGATGATACTTAATAAAAACACAAACAATCAAAGTAATAAGCAATTGAGTAAAGAAGAGTAAAGAGTAGGCAACGCAAACACAAGAAGTTGTTGATGATGTTCGACCACCGTCCTCATTCCAACTTCTCAACCTTAAAATCGTCGGAGATCCACTAACTTTTTTTCTCTTAAATATAGAGCAAGAAAACCCTTTACATTGACATCTTTTCTTTTTTCTCAAGAGGTAAGGTAAATATCTTCTCAAATGAGCACTCCCTCAACTTTTCTCTAGCTTGAGAGGTGAAATGAAATCTCTCTTACAAAGAGCTCACACTCAACAAGAATACTCTTGGTCTCTCTTTTACAATTTGTGATCACAAATAAAGAAGAGAGAAATATTTGTAAATCTAAACACAAGAAGTTTCAAAATTGCTTCACAAATGTAACTTATTTTTCACATTAGGTCTTCCTTCATTCTACCCCTTTGGAAGCTCTATTATAAGTGTTTTTTACCAATATGATTGTTGCACACCTTTTCCAATGAATTTGACTAAAAAAGTATAGTTGTTGGAATTGTTACACTTGCACTAATTGACCGCACTTCTGCATTGGTCGACTGGTCTGTCAAGGTAGTCATTGAAATGGCTATTTATGTGTATCACCATTTTAACAAACTAGTCGATCGCTATGAAACTATTGATTCTTCTTGATAGATCTACACTATTTTAGTCATAACTTTCTGCACCAATATCTGATTGATCTGATTATTGATTCTCCAGAAACTTAAAAAAAATTTACATTTTTTTTATTTATCCCTCAATCCAGATCTATTGATAGCATCTTCAAAAAAAAATCTTATTGAAGTTTTAATAATTTTTTGACAAGCTAAGGTCAGTCAGATCATTTTTTTATTTCCATTAGAAATTTCGGACGGATGCTTCATCTATCTTTTCACCACTAAAAAAATATATCAGTAAACACATCTCAATTCAAGACATAAATAAGATAATCAATAATTAATATAAAATTTAATGAATAGGACTAACTTTTTTAAGTTAATCTCTTTTGGACGGTGATAGCTACTCGAGGTTTGTAACATCAATAATTAATATAAAATTTAATGAATACAACTATCTTTTTTAAGTTAATCTCTTTTGGACAATTATAGTTACTCGAGATTTGTAACATCAAAACATAATGGTATAAGGCATAAAGTCTATGTTCCAACAAACACACCACCAATTTCTATGTCAACATTTTTTACATTTAGTCAATTACATCTACTCGAGGACTAGACCTGCATGTTCCACATTTTCTTCATTATTTTTGTGCAAGAATAATGAAACCCAAGAAAACATTAATTAATTAAATTAAGCAAGTAAAAATGATCATATAATTGACTAATTAGTAACCGAGCAATTGCAGTGATATGTTCCAATAGGCCTGAGTCCTGACTCACACGATCGAGTAGCTTTATGGATGATGCCTTTTTCCCTAATTTCATTTTTAATAATGAATAATGGATAAATTGATGCATAAAATTAAATTTAGAAAAAAAGCCACTACATGCAAACACATGATAGAGTTAAATTTAAAAGTAAATCGTTGTAAAATTGGATCAAAGTTTATTGAATTTGACTAATGAGTTAGAAATATTGTGATTCATATAGATAAAAGTGACTCGATTCTAAATTTGATCTAATTCGATCAATTTTGGTCAGATTGAACTAGATTGAGTTAATATTCAACCCAATCCTTATTCGTTGGGATGAGTTGGGTCAGGTTATCAAATCACCCTTTTTTTAAGTACTCTTTTATAATATTTATTTTTCATTATAATAAAGGAACAAGAATCTTTTTTTCCAAAAAATTAAAAAAATCAAGAATGTAAAGTATTTAATTTTGACGTATTTTAATTTTAAAGTAATATTAAATTCTTTTCAATTTTAATAAAAATATACAAAAAAGTTCATTGAGTCGAGTTGATTGTGTTTGAAAATTAAAACTTATATTTCACCCATTGATAATCGGATTATGTTGAATTGGTTCAGACCAACCTCATTAATGATATGAACTAACCCAATACAATCGGAACGATTCGTATCGTCGGGTTTATCAAATAGATCTAATCCATTGAATGCCCCTGCATACTGAATTAAAGTCCAATTCTAAAAAAATCAAAATTGTGGGTTTCTAAAATTCTTTTGTTTGAGAATTAATTAATGGAGGGGTAGGATAAAATGGTGGAGTGCAGTGTATTTTGTATTTCTCTTCATTTTGTTAACATATGACCTTGTGGTCATGTTTTGAACGAGCAGCAAGTGCTCGTTGGAGTGGAGCCGGAAGAAGTGCTCCACTCGGCCGGATCTCGTGGGATGACGCATGAACGACGGGAAGCTGCGGAAGACGCGGCATGGGCGGACGACAGTGGAGTTTGAGCAGCGCCTATAAGAAGCTCGACTTGGCGAGCGAAATTAACAACTGTTCCGGGAGCCCCAATCGCACACTACTCAAAATACATCATTGATATCGGAGCACAATTCAAAAGGTCCTCGGAGCTTCGCCGATCGCCATAAGTTGTTTTTGCATTTTTCTGCACCGTCGCCTTCTAGTTTTTCTCCCTTCTGCAACTGCTCTGTTCAAACAAAATTGAGACCTGCGATCGCATTCGCCGACGTCGTTGCCAACCGCGAACCCCTAGACTGTTGCGATGCCTCGACGAGCGATCTCTGCGACATCCGGCGACGTGCTCTATTTCGTCGAACACCTGCAACCAGCCTGCCCGAATCCGCTGCAATAGTCGAACGCCCACCTGAACGCCAGAGAGATCCTCTTCCACCTGTGCTGCCGTCTGCGAAACCCTCGAACGACGTCGGACGACCTCCGTGACGAAGGAAGACAGCCACCGCTATCTTCCCCTGTTTTTATCACTATTAGGTACGCAAATGGCTTGTGGGAGAAGATGAACAGTAATATATTGTAGCATACTGTAGAATCTAATCTCGTTCGTCGATCTATCCCCATTTATTGATATGGTACACATATATTCTAAACGGTGGAGTGATTGCTATTTCTTTATACCTCATTTGAACGATTGAATCGTTAAATCCATAATTTTATGTGATTAGTCTCATATCTATTTTTTAGATAAAAATTTTTTTTTACCAGCCATAGGTGAACTTCTTGCATCTTGAACGTTTTTTTTTACATTGATTAGATTACTGGGATCACAATTTTTGTTAGATAATAATCATAGACATATCTTTTGATCTAAGCCGCTTATTTTAATTAGATCGTAAACGTTATTGTTCTATTATTATTATCTCTGTTGTACAAGTTCATCTCGACCATACTTGCAAATACGACATTTTTCTACATACAAATCAGGCCTTAAACTGTGGCAATTTTTTATTACATTAATAACTTAGATCTTATTCCCATTTAAAGAAATTTATAAAGAAAATCTTCAGAAATTATTTTTCCCATATTATAGTAATTTTTGTTATTTTATACTAAGAAATTGTTAGGCATTACGATATTTTTGTTAATAGGAGATTAATCTGTGATCTTATTTACTAATTTAGTTCCTGAAATCAAGATATTTTCTTACATTCAAATTATAAACAATCTTTTCTGATGCATTATTGTTGAATCTTATGTATGTAATTCCCTAGCTTGTGTATCAGTCATTGGTATCAATTTTGTCAACGTTCTGCAATTACTGTTTATTCCAAAGTCATACTCATAACTAAAAATTTTGCAGCCAAATATTCTGTTTAAATACTTTGGCATTAATCCTGTTTAGATAAATTACCATTTAAACATTTAGTTCAGTAATTTAGTTCGGCATTATAGATATTACCTTCATTATCCTGA